>VWZK01012348.1:0-218989 GCA_013396935.1 Baryphthengus martii
TTTTTTTTTTATTTTTATAAGCAAAGTCATTGAATGGAGATCAACCCTCGGTGTTTTTCTGGTAGGGCTTGGCACAGTCTGTGTGGTGTCAGTGCTGAAAACTTACTTTAATGTCATGAAAGAGTGATTTCCCGTATCGCTCTTTGTAGCGCTGCCGTATAGTCATCAAGTCAATCTCACTCCTGGCAATGAGAATCCGTATCACTGTTTTATTGTGAAACCCAAGGTCCTAAAAAGA
This sequence comes from Baryphthengus martii, assembly GCA_013396935.1. Lineage (NCBI taxonomy): Eukaryota > Metazoa > Chordata > Aves > Coraciiformes > Momotidae > Baryphthengus > Baryphthengus martii. The sequence continues at coordinate 239 of VWZK01012348.1, forward strand.
AAAGAAGACGAGATGAAACTTGTCAGTTGGACAGTATCTGTTTGCCTGTCTGTGCATGTTTAATAACAGATAAGCCAATTGATTGGGCTAATCATAAAGAGATCCTGGATTTTGAAGGAGTCGTAAGTATCCAAAGGTTTTATCCTATAGATGCACAAATTCTAGAATTCGTGTTACTGAGTAGAGAGATTCCCCACATAACAGTGTTTTCACCATGCTCTGAAATTTTTAATTTTAAAAGCCTGATGAACTTTTGTCAATAGTCTCAGGTATTCAGTTTGTGGGTAGCTGGTGCGACTGTTCTTGGCGGAGTCCGTTCAAACTGTTCTGAAGCCAATAATCGATTTTACAGCCCCTGCTGCCGATTGTGAATTCAGTGAGATTTTTAACCACTGATTTCGAATTTGCATAGCTATGTATATCTCTTGTGTTTTATTTTAGCTTTCTAAATAAATTTTCATCTTGAAATTATGTGGAGAATGGGGGCATCTAGTGGCAATAAGCGTAACCACAACAGATTTAGGGCTGGCACCACTCATGATCAATTTAGATTGTTTGAAGTTAAATTCATATTTTTCCGACTAGCCATTGATATTGAAATATTGTTCTCAAAAGAACCAGGTAATCAGACAAGTTAAAAAGCATTTTAAATTCTTGCATTTCTTTTGGGAATTAGCTGTGTTCATGAAAACACTTTGAGAAAACAGAGTAAAATATTAATGAAAACAAAATGCAAATGTTTATTCTTAGGTATTTAAAACTTTTTCCTGCATCACATACATCGTGTGAAGAGAAGATAGGAGAAAACCATCTATGTGATGTTGCTTAAAATTAAAAATGAGGTTTTAACTTGAAAAGCTGTCTTGGTACAGGACCTTTGAGAAACGTCACTTTCCTGATAGTCGGTATTTCCTGGTACTTTTGGCTTAAAAGATTGTATTTTATTTTCTATGTAACACAATGCCTCATTAGTTTCACTATGAATGAAAAACAAAAGAAAACGTCTTCAGTGACCCCCAGTAGGAAGAATTTGTAGGTGTTTCCTTACATTTTCTCACATTTCTTCTTGGCGCTCGTTTGTTTTGGTGTAGTAACACTTACACACAAAGACAGAAGAACCTGCATCTCTACATTGAGCCCCAAAAGTAAATGACTATTTCTTTTTTTATGTAATATTAACTTATGATACCATTTTTAGTGATAATTATTAATTCTCTAAAGACAAATATTTCATAGTAAGAAAAGTGCACATTGAGTTCTACACAGCAGGGGGAGATACAACCCATAGAAAAGAAAGGTTTTCAAGGTAATAAAAAAAAAATTGACAAAGTTACCTGACACATTTTTTTAGTGGAATCTAAATATTTAACCTTTTACTGTTAAATCCTAACCGTTGCTTAGGCACTACAGCTTTGGAACTTATGTGGGTACCAATGGTTTTAAAACAAGCAATCACACCTTAAAAATTGAATAGACTGATTTGTAAATACTTGTTTAAGAATAATCAAGCAAACAAACAAACAAACAAATGGGGAAGCTACTTTTTATGGTATATGAAGAGGAAAGACTACTTACATGAATTGCATTATAAAGCCTGTATGCAAAGTAGGAAGGTTTGTCACGAATGCAGAGAACTAGGAGAGAAGAATTGCAACAGGTGAACATAAGATGATTATAAAATAATTTCTGTTGGTTTTGGGCTCCTTGAAATAGAGAGCTCGGCAGCGCTGTCCATGATTCAGCTTAAAACTAAGGTAGCAGTTTTCACAAACATAATTACAGTTATGTTTTTAAAACTCTGGCACTTATTTTGGATGAGTGCTCATTGCTGTTGTGTCAGAGAGCTTATTAAATATCAGTGGATATGCTCACAAGACATCTTGGTAGAAATGCTATTATCCTTTTTCTATAAATGGGAAACAAAGTCACACAAAGCTTGGAATTGTTTATATACCATTGAAGTCCTGAAAACTTTGCCAATTGTTTAATATGTGTAGAATCAGTTGGTTATGCAGCTGTCGTGGATCACACAAAATTTGTTATGAAATACAGAGCAGATACTAGTTCTACTCAGTCCGAATCCAGTGCTATATACATTTTTAGATTTAGGCAAACAGGGAAAAGTAGCTCAAATATTCTTTTCTGTTTAGCTCTGAAAAGTTAATTGTACAATACAGGAGAGTAAAGTAGATAAAAATATCAGAAAAATAATATTCTTGATGCATCAGAGATACCATACTAGATATTTATTAAGAGATTACCTCAAGCATTAAATAATATTTTTACGTTACCTATTGCAACCAGTAGTTCTTGAAAGTATCCATCATAACATTCATTGATGGCATCTACTATGTCTTGCCCAGAGAGGTTTTGGAACTCCTGGAAAACTTGGGAGAAAAACAATAAATCTTGCTTTATTCTAGTTCATTAATTATTATCAACTTGCCTTTTTTTTTTTTTTTTTTTTTTCCTCCTCCGTTTTNNNNTTCCCCTCTGCTTTCCCCTGAAGGTTTATTTTTTTCCCCTATTTACTCTCAGTGTTTTATTATGTTTGTGTCCCCCAGGTAAGGGAATCTAAATGAGGATCCGGAAACCTGGCTTCCAGACCATGATCTCTCTGGCTTCTCCAGTATATCACTGGCTTCTCCAGTGATACAAAGCCTCTGCTTTACTGGAAGTGTTAATAAATTCTCTATCTACCAACCTCTCTTTACCAAACTTGTTAAGAACGTCGTGTCATTAAGACGACTTCCTTGCTCAGCTTGGCTAAAACTGGCCAGAGATTCGAGGAGTGTGACAAGAAGCCATGGCATGAAAAAAAATAAATCTGCCTCATTCTGTTGTGGCAACTGAGAGCAGCCATAGCCTGTGTCTGTCTTCGGCTGTGCATTCCCCTCTCTGTTGTGAGGCATCCTGACGTCTGTCTGTCCTATCTACAGCTCTCTGTAGTCATCAGGCAAAGTTCAGTTCTGCTTTACTGCCAAAATCCTATTAACATCTGTCAGGGTCTGGGAGCTCCAGCAGTTCACACTTAGGTCCCAGGCTAATACCCTGCTGCACACTGAGCTGCTTGATATGGAAACCGTGGTTTATTAGCAAGTCAGATTTTGCCTTTCTGCTCTGTATTCAAACAGCTGAAGCAGTGGATTACCCATCCACAACTGCTGGTAACTCTTGGTGCAGAGAATCATTTGCAGCATGGTTTTGTGTTCGCCGGTTTTCCGCTGACATGCTTCCCAGAGAATCTAATACACCAAAAAAAACAGAAAAAGAAAAAGAATGCAAAAGTTTTTAACTAAGTCATGAATCACTTTTCAGCATTTGTTGTTGTTCTTTTTTTGTGTATGTTTGAGAAGCTCACATCTGACTATTTACCATTGCATCCTGAGCAGCTGTGCAGGGATCTGCATATCCTTCCATCCTTGTTCCCTGGGTTGGGGCGGGGGAAGGAAAAAAACCAACATTTTCTTCACAAGTTAATTCCTAGAAGACTACAGGATTATAAAGTTGTCTCTATATGAAGCTATATATAATTTCTTGAGATAACACATACGGGCTTTTAGATTAGATCAGCGTATTTAATGGTTGAATTTGCAACTGTAGAAACTATATCCAAGTTGTCACATTATGTCACATTCATTTCCTCTACGAAGAGGATCTCTGGAATGACAAGTGGTCTTGTAAGAGTTAAAAATGGGGGAAATGGGTAAACCTATCCCATTTTTAGTCCCTTTATAAATAAGCTTGTACCTTAATCACCACCATCCCAGCACCATTTCCAGTATTAAGGAAGTTGTGTTGTTTACTAGAATGTGTAACTGAGGGGAAAACAAGGATCAAGAGTGACCTTTGCCATTCACTGATTATTTTTGATCAATATGCATATTACCAGAAGAATCTTTTCTCCTTTCTTTTTTTTTTTTTCTCCCTGCACAAACCATAGGAGCGAGCACATCAAATAATGGAGAATTTGCTTGCTCATAATCATCGTCTAAAATTAAGATCCGAGACTAGGAAACTGTTTGACAACTTTGATACATAAACCATGGAAACATATTTCTAATTTCCCCATACTTTTAATAGTTTTTCTCAGTTACACAAATCAAACTGATAGGCTTTAGTAAACCTGCTATGATCTGAATTATGCCATTAGGAAAAGAGAAGAGCACACAATTTTTGGAATTGCTTTTTTGAACATAATCATCTTCGAAGGATACAACTCAGCCTTGGTTGCAGAACTCACTGTAATCACTGCCTTAATGATACGTGCTTGAAGCAATTTACTTTAAAATTTACAGTCATTTTACTCTATGTGTGAAAGGGAGGATTAAAATTATGTATTGGCTGTCAGCTTGTAGAATGACTGATTTGCAGCTCTTTCCTGTTAAAAAATGTTAATATATATTTTAATTAAATAGCGAGAATTTCATGCAGTGAAATTGCTAGTAACAAGATGAATTCCTTGAAAGAAATGGTGCTGGAATGACTGCAGCAAACTAATGTGTGCAGGAAAACACAGGAAAAAAAGACAGACAAGTGAACAACAAATTAAATAATACTCTACATAAGTCAAATGCCCACTTTCCCCAGTAACATTTAACAATAACTACTCTTGGCATAGTTTTGCTGGAAGATCCCACAATGTGTATATATATATTTTATTTTAGTTGTAGAAAATGATCATATTTCAATTAATTCTGAAAAAAAAAAAGATAATAAAAATCTATTTATCTCCTACTAGAGTATTGGTTACCCTGAATTTACAACTCTATTTATTTATTTAGGAAGAACTATAACCTATAACTTCTAATCTTCCTCAGTATGGACATGAAAACTGTAAATATCACCCTATAGCACTTGAATAGTTTGCATATGTGAAGTTCCCTATATGGAGTCGATAGCAATTGAATAGTTTGCATATATGAAGCACATTTACTTCTAGTTGTAGTCAGGTGTGTGTGTCATCAATTCCAGGACTGAATAGAAATCAAAGCAGAGTGTTGGAAAAAACCATTAAAGGATACATTGGAAATGTTGCTCTAGAATAATACTCTTTAAGTTGCATGGTACTAGAACTAGAAAGGATATATTTGAATGAAATACCAGTGAGTTTTAATAAGTGTGGATAATTCAGCTGAACATTTTCAAAAGTATAGAGTGTAACTGAGTGAAGTTGGAATTTCCTGCAACTCTTCTTTATCTTGAGAAAAGCAGCCGTTAGGTCTTGTTAGCTAAGAAGTTGCAGATTTCTGGCCTCTTTATCAGTATCTTTGGTTTAATAAAATAAACACTAATAATGTAGTCTTAGATAATTTATTTCAAAATTATTTGGACAAGTAAAATTAGTCCCATGTTGTTTGTTTTTTTTAAGGATGAGAAGTGAGGTTGCTTAAGCTGCAGCTATTCATTTTTAAGCAAGGAAGAATTTTCGTTATTATATGGAAAAAACAGCCAATATTAGAAAAAATATTTCCTGTTTATAACTTCTACACATGAAATGTCTGCTCTTTATCTCTGCAGCCGAGTGAAGCCTGCTGCTATTTCAAACCTTAGTAAAACCTTTTTCCCCAGACACTCATCTATGAAAACGCAGCTATACCTTACATATGCTGTTATCTCCTGGCAGTCCTTTTGTCATTATTTGTTACTCTGGTTTACACCAGATTTTTAAGATGATGAGCATAGTGGCTACGATGAGAAAGGGAACTGGTGATCTAAGAAGGATGCCTGACCGTGTTGCGTTTAAACTGTCAGCTGATAAAACTGCAGAAGTTGGTGTGGGATAGTGCCAATGAGTTTGCCTGTGTGCAGACGTACTGTAAGTTAGCACATGCACTAGCACAAAGAACTTCATGTTTAAACAGAGCACTATTTCATACTTTCTTTCATAGTCAAATGTGGATATATCTCCGTTTTTACCTAATGCCCAGACTGGATTCTGAACCAGGTATTCTAACAATGGAGAAAGCAGAGCTTGAAAAATGAAAATCTCATTTGTGTATGCAAGTAGACTCCTTTTGAGGTGAGACAGATTGAGCAGAGGGTCAGCAGTTGAATATCCAGGGACTTAGTAAAATAGTCTGTTGACCTGTGCCTCCGTCTGAAGGCAAAATTCAAAGTCAAAGTAGATGAAGGAATTCAAGTTCTCTATGTTTTCTGCTTTCCCCTCCTCTCGTGTTCAAAAGCGTAACTCTGTTGAACTAGCTTTAAGCACAGGTGCCTTAAAATTCAAGACTTCTCAAATAGTATTAAAAGGTATTAAGAAATTTTTAGAAATGTCATACTACCTGTTTTTTACAGTACCTGAGCCAGGGTCATGAGCGTATCTCTGAAGTGACCTGAAGTCTCAGAATCGATATCTTGTTGAAGATCATTGTTATATTCTAGGTTAAACCAAAACACATATCATCTAAATCACAAGTGAACATGCTCTGAATAGTACTAATGAAGATTAGCAAGCAAAGGGTGAAGAAATAGGGTGCAAATGCTTGTCTGTTTTTTGTGGTGGTTGTTCCACATTAACTCGTGCAGGTTCTACATGGACCGTGGTGGGTCTGTAGGGGCCCTGTTGGGGGGCTCTGCCCCAGCTCACCTCTCCACCACCATGGCAGGTGAGTGGAGTGTCCAGCCTGAGCAAGCACTTTTTGACAGAAACCAGCTTACGTACTTTTTTGAATTAAATGTGCACAAGTTTCTGAAAATGGCTGGATGTGGCTTTCAGATACTTCAAATGTCCTAGGCAGCAATACAGCTCAAAAATACTGGGATGTATTTTCAGCTTGAAACATTTCTCATCATCTTTTTGTATGTAGCTCTGGGAAAGGAGGGGGAAGGGAACCAGATAGCCTTGAAAGGTCGTTTGTGTAGTTGGGTCCCTTCAGGTGTGATAATCACCCGGAGCGCACAGCGTACAACCGCCTCTGTGCGCTTGGCAGAAACATTACGCATTAAGTAGGCTTCTTTCATCTGGAAGATCTCCGTGTTTGATCTTGAGGCTAATATGTCAATTAGACAGTTTTCTTCTGTGTCTACTCCCTGTGTGGAAAGAAGCAGATGTGAAAAGATGGCGTTAGCAGAAAGCACGGCTTTTTAGAAGGAAGCAGTGCTGCGCTTAGCAGAAGTAACAACGGGATAGCAGCCTCTGCTGGAGCATACTTTTGCATGGTCTACCTGCTTACATAGAAAATGACTTTAAATTGTTGTAGAACCCTGTATTTTAAATATATTCCTACTTAAACTGGATTTCAGCATGTACATGAACAAGTGGGGAATGAAACAAGTGTAGTGCTGACAGAAACATAATGGGAAGAATTTTCCAGCTTTTGTAAGAATTCAAGATTGGTGTTTAAGGGAAGCATCATGGCCATGCACGCAGTGCTGCAAATCACTGTATTTTCCCACAGGATTTAAATTTATTTTATAGACTTGAATCGACATAAAATATGCTCCTTTTGATACGCATGTATATAGTGTTGGTGAGTATTCTGCATTTGGGATAATGAGCCTAGAGACGTATATGGCCTGGTTTTTACTTTGGCCATATGACTCCAGATCAAAATAGAATAAGAAAGTTTAACTTTGAGCCTCATTGATATACAAAAAAAATTAGAACTTTGGCAACCTTGTCAATAATTTTAATAAAAATCATGCTCCCAGTGCTACTGATGATAATTTGCAATCCTTTTAATGCCAGCTGTAATTAAAGATAGATCAGTAGTCCTAAATAGTGCATTGGTTTAAGTGTCTGAAGGACAAAAAAAAACCAATGTCAATTTTTTTTATTTTTTTTTTTTTTTAAAGGGGATTCTCAAATATGTAAGATAGGTAACTTTGCTCGTAGTTGTATAATCTGTGTCTTATTTGTGGCGGTGGACAGTAGCAAATACTCATGGAAAGAACAAAGAAAAGTGTTGAGCTCTAATAATGCTTTCCCATCTTCCAGGAACTGGCAATTTAGAAATTTCCTAAGAGGAAATTTGCCAGAGATTATTATTTTCAATCGACAACAGTGGACCTGTTTTCTAAGAATTTACTGAAGGCCTTCATGAATTGATTCATGCTTTTGGCCTCCATAATTGCCCATGGGAATGAATGTCACCATTTAATTATATGATCTTTGAAAAAACACTTGTTTGTTTCAAAACTTCAGTTGTTTAAGGAGCACAGGCTCAGATCCTGGGAAGAAAAAGAGGTATCTTCAAAATATGCAACTCTAAGCAATTCTGAATTTGACTAGAACCTTCAAGGCATGCCAGAGCTCGTGGGCATCGTAGGAGGCAGGTGGATACATCAAGCCAACCATGACTTCTTTGAAGTGATGAGAGAGATTCTCTTTGAGGTCCGTTATCAGATCCTTGAAAAGAAAAAGAAAATGCACAGGCAGGTTTATTTCAATAATCACACTTTTCGAAGACAGCTTAAGTAAAGTATTAGTGGTTTTCTCTGTGAATGAATAGAGATGAACTGTCAAAGATGAATTCTGGCTAAAATTAAGTAAGAAAAATATTCTTTTGAATAGTACCTGCTTCTTTTCATAGCATGGGTGAGATGACAACAGAGACACAAGCCAGCAGACCACGTAGGATTCATAGAATCATAGAATCCCAGATTGGAAGGGACCTCCAGGATCATCTAGTCCAATCTTTCTTTGGAAAAGCACAACCTAGACAAGTTGGCCCAGCACCCTGTCCAGCTGAATCTTAGAAGTGTCCAATGTTGGGGAATCTACGGCTTCCCTTGGGAGATTATTCCGATGGCTCACTGTTCTTGTTGTGAAAAATTTTCCTCTTGTGTCTAATTGGAATCTCCCCAGATACCCATTACGCCTCATCTTTTCCATATGAATCCTAGTAAAAAGGGACTCTCCATCTTCTTTGTAGCCACCCTTCAAATACTGGAACATGGTGAGAAGGTCTGCCCTAAGTCTTCTTTTCTCAATTCTGAACAAACCCAGTTCTCTCAGACTTTCTTTATATGGCAGCTTCTCAGTCCTTTCATCATCCCCATGGACCTTCTCTGGACCTTGTCCAGCCTGCCCACATCTTTTTTTTTTATATAGCGGGGACCCAAACTGAACGCAGTCTTCCAGGGATAGCACCGAGTAGAGTGGGAGAATGACTTCTCTATCCCTGCTGGTGATGCCCTTGTTGATGGAACCCATCATCCTGTCAGCTTTCTTTGCCACTGCAGCAGCAGTGCTCACTCATACTGAGCTTGTTGTCCACTGGGACCTCCAGGTTCCTTTCCACAGAGCTGCTCTCCAACCAGGTAGATCCCAGCCTCTGCTTCACTCCTGGATCATGTTTTCCCAGATGCACTTCCGCTTGTCCTTGTTGAACTTCATGAGGTTCTTGTCAGCCCACTCTTCCAGCCCATCCAGGTCTTCCTGCAAGGTGAATCCTCTTCCAGAGTGTCCACTTCCCCACTCAATTTGGTGTCATTGGCAAACTTCATCAAGGTCCCCTTGATCCCATCATCCAGATCACTTATGACAATATTAAATGGCTTTGGGCCCCATATTGATCCCTGGGGGACCCCACAGGTTGCCAGTTTGAATAAGAGGTATTTGCCACCCCACTCTGGGTGGCATCTTTTTCAGGTTTGTACTTTGGTTTTGATACCTCTCTGAATATAATTAAATTAGGAGCTGGAGTAGGAATGAAGGAGGACCTATACACATTAAAAGTTAAATTTATGATGACGAAACATGCGCAGTCTGCAGTGAATGCGCATTAGAAGCATTTGACAACCACTAAATTACACATGGAATAGAAATTCGTTCATTAAGACATTTCACTTCTGACAACATGCCTGTGGGAAAAATAATTAATAATACAAATGGATCCTAATTAAAAATTACTCCTGCAACCAGAACGGTGGGAGGTGAAGTATTGAAAAATAAAAAAACTCTTGTTGTCATTATTAATATTTCCTAATCATATTGAAAAATAAGACAACTCTATATTGTCATTACTAATATTTCCTAATTGTCATCATTAATATTTCCTAATTGTCATTATTAATATTTCCTATAAGAAATATTGCTATAAAAAAATCCTTGAAGGCTAACGTTAAGATGGAATCTTAAAGCTTATCTGTATGTCTGAATCATGCAGCCAGTTCAGGGTTTTCATAAAATTATTTAAAAAAGAAAATGTATTTCTCCTTTTAATGTGTCACACTCTAAATTTGTCAAATGAATGGACATAGTGGCTACTATATTGAACAGGCTGAATTGAAACTAAGAGGATAGAGGGTTGAACTGATACATTTACTATGTGTTAAACTGGGAAGGCTAAACTTGTTATTGCCCAGCTCTGTGTCTTCTCTGTCCCGCAGAGTTTACCCTTCGTAAGCTGGGGCTGGCCAACGCAACATATCCATTATTACAACCTGTAGACACCCAGTGAAATGCTGACACTGATGGTGTGTTAAGGTATCTTCTGAACGGCAAATGGCAGCAGTTCAGGGCAAGACATATCCCATCCTATCCAGCAGTTCCTGCTCAAGATAGCAAACTTTGGAGGGATCAGTCAAATCAAGTGTGTGGGAGCACTAACCAGATTAGCCATTTCTGTATGTCTGCTGTCACGGGTGAGACAAAAAAAAATAAATCAGCATTATTGTTACATAGATTTGATTTAATTTGGATGTGGCAAGAGGTAGAAATAGGTGGGTTGTGGTTTTTTTTGAAAACTGTCCAGAGTATCTTGTTAGATCAGAGAAGTACTGAAAGTAGCAAATGGCTCTGTCGTACCCTGCCGTACATGTCCCTGTAGGCCTCGGCGATCATAAGCCGTTGAGAATTGCAACGCTGCGTTAGGATATCAATCAACACATCTTTTTCACAACCTGTGAAGGAAACACGACACAGAGTCTAAATTAACAAGGTGGTGTTATTTACTTACGGTTGTGACTGTTCATGTTCTGTTCAAGAACGTTAATCTAATTTCTTGAGAAAAAAAATAGGTGGATGGATTAATATCCCACTGGTATTTACCAGCATGAGTTCTGTTTACTGTGCTTATGAACCTTTCGCTTACTGGTGGAATACCAGCAAAAATTGTAGTAGTGTGTTATTATCAGATGCATCACCATCTCTCTCTAGCTCAATGGATTTGAAAGCATCGATAAAACAGATGGAGCCTCTCATGTATTCAGAACTAGGCACACGAGCAGAATTTGTGGCCGAGCTTGGAAATCATACTTGTATTGCCCTGTTGGTATCGATTAAATTGTCATTTGAGGATTAGGGATATCTTTTATGGGGATGACAAATTATAGTCAGACCATTTGTTGAAAAATTACGAGATATATCGTTTCAGAGGAACTATAAAAAATAAGTTATGTAGTTTTTAAAAATAGAATATTTCCAAGGGCATTTTGGTGAAGGTTACCTATGATCTTTTGCTTGATTGCTAGAGCTTATCGCTAAGCTTCTGTGATGAATTTTTATTTACTGCTTATGAAAAGGAAGATCATGATTAACATATTCTGAAAATTATTTTATTATTTTAATTTATTATTTTTCTTTTCCATCCCTAAAGTTGCCTTTTGGTAGTTTCAGATGACTGAGCGTTTTAATGACGTTCCAGCATAAATGTGTCTCCAATTGATTTCATCAGACTTGCAGCACAGATACTCATCTGGCTGGAAAGCATGAGGATCAACTAGCACCTGAATGGAGTAGGGTAATCTCTCAGCTTTTTACCAGTCATTGTTCTATAGGCATATATATATATATATATGTTACAGATACACATTCTGTACCTATTACAGCTTCGTTAAGCAGATTTTATCATACGATCTCTAACTGACAGATTCTGTTTTGACATAAATGTAAATGGACATTGAATACATTCTAGAATTATTTTGAAGTTGGCAGAGGAAGTCTGTATTTGCTCACTGTACATCAGATTTCGTTCTCTTTCTTCTATATCATCTAGCCACATCAAAAGGTCTTTTAGCAAGACAATGATTTCATACCTGCCTGACTCACTTCCATTAAAGTCACAAAATGAAAGTATTACTGAAACTCTGTGCATACAGATTTCTTTTTACTTTTCAGAAAAGAAATATCACTAGGACTCTGTATAGGCTATATAGTCTCTACTGGAAAAACTATAAAGGACTCAGGAAATACTGAAAAACCTAAATAACTATTCATTTCTGTAATAGCTCTGATATCAGTGGGACAATGTATGTGACTGAACCTCCTCACAAGAATGAATGTCCTGTGTAAGATTGGGGGTCAGAAGGGCAATGCCTGTAAAGGCCATGGAGACTTAAACTCCTCTGAAGCTCAACTTTTTCTTTTGCCAGTTGTCTTTAAAATTAAGACTTTGTTCCATGTACTTTGATAGGTAAATTAAAAGTAAGGTTAATGCACTTGTATTTGCAGTATTAAATGAAGAGAATCATCTCTGCATTATCATGTTAGCAGCATTTCATTAAAAAAGTACTATTTGAAGTTTAGGAAAATGTTTAAAACTTTCCATCTGTAGCCACCTTAATTGAAAAGATACTTCAGATTCCCCTTGATCAATAATACTCCTTGTGGTTCACTTGATATTAAGTCTGAGTCGTCACATCTCCGTTAAAGCAACTGGAAACAGAATGCAAGGTTTGTATAACCTTGTGAAAGGCTCAAGGGGTATAAAAATTCTGATACATAAAACAATTTTAGTGTGAGGAAAATGTGTCAGATAGTAACAAAAATAAAATAAAATAAATCGATATTCTGACCCTCAGCAATACCAACAACGTTCAACAGGAAAACACAAAATTCTGAACAGAGAAAAATATTTTTGTGAACAATATTTTTTTTATATAAACTGAAAGCAAAAATTGCTTCTAAGTGAAAGATAATAAGTATTTATTCTACTTTGTGATGACTGATTAAAAACTTTACAGTCTCTGTTATTAGTTAATTGTTGCATTTACAGTTAAAAACCTTTCCTTTGCTGCCCTTCACAGTAGTGACATAACACAGAATTCTGTTCTCTTTTTCTTATTTTCTCAAGAAAAACATTTACTCCTCTAAGTGTTGGTACAGATTCTAGATTAACCTTAATCAACTCTTAGTTCCTGTAAATGCAACTAACTGATTTATTTGAACATCAGCAGTGTGTCTTATTGTGATACCTTGAAGAATTTGTCGAAAGTGGTGACGCTTTTGATTTTATGTGGCCTGATGAGGCTGGGCTGGCCACTCAATCAGTTACAAATGCTCACTATTAATCTCTCTCCATTCCCAGAAGGGGAAGGGAAAGGGAATAAGGGAGAGAGGCTTTATGGGATGGCAAGTAAAAAATAAACACCTAGAAGAGCTTTAATGAAGCAGTAAGAATAAAAAGATAATAATATTAAAAGGAAAACAATGAAATATATATAAATATATATGAAACCAATATCAAACAGGCTGGACTCAGCAGCAGATGGGAACCGAATTCAGGAACTGGATTCAGGAACCTGGATTGAGATTGAAGGCAGAAGACCAGAGTCCTCCTCAGGTGCTGGCCATAGAAGAAGAGAGCTTGGCCCCAGTGGTCCCTCAGCTTTCTTCTGCATATGATATAAATGGAATGGAATATCTCGTTGGTCAGGTTTGGGAGACCTGTCCTGGCCACTCCTCCCTGCAAGCGCGACCTTTTTACTTACAACCCTTTCACATACAGCTCTCTAACGTGGCACACAAGATTTAGCAGTGACCTTGGTTCCTACAGGAGCGAGTATAAACAAGAGGCTTTCAGCACAGCAATCCTTGGTAGCAACTGCAAACACGGAGCGTTATCACTGCGAGAAACAGCCACTGCCTGCAAAAATCTGCCTTTAACGCCAGAAATTGCAATCACTTGGAAGGGACTGAGCTGAAAAGTTAAATCACTAAATGAAGAACCACTTCTGTCCTAGCTCAAACCAGGACATTTGATGAGCGTGAGGCCTGTTATTTTAGGAGAGCTTTCTAAAAAAAAAGTCATGATAGAATCACTCAAGATACTCACTTATTCCCTGTAGGGCTCCTCCTAGCAACTGGGCATCCATGACAGGGTTAAAATTCGGAGCGGGAAATATTGTTCCTTGTATCTGCTAAAGGAGAAAGCAGCCTTTAATTGATGTGCTTTACATCTATAGCACTGCATATGTCATTCTGTTGACAAAATCACACATTGAATTATCTTTATTTCATGGGGAACAAGAGGAAAAGGTTTTAATTTATGCAGTAGAACTTGCAGTGAGCCCTAGGAAGACAGACCATATCTGAGCAAATTGCAGGCAGGTCTGGGCCAGATCTTTAGAGCTGAACTTTGGGAATTTGGGGTCTGAATTCAGTCTGATTGCACAGCAATAATCTACCACTTCCCGTGTGTTGTAGCCGCCTTCTTTTTTTTTTATTACTTTTATTTTTATTTTTATTTTTTTGGTCCAGAGCAAAATACTTTGAGAGTGCTGTGTGGTATTTACTGTGAAAGGCAAAGCCAAGGAAATTTATTGGTAGACAGTTCAGCGGAGACAGGGATTGATTCTTGGATGCTGCAGTACTGCCGCTGCCTCTCAAGTAACTCCCATGTGGAGAATCCATACTCCTGTCACAGAGGACAGGGCTTTAGAGCCATGGTGGCAGGTGGCACTACTGTCCTGCGGTGGCAAGATGCTGCACAGCAGGTGAGAAGGAAAAACCCTGCTTCGAAAGCAAAGCAGGAATGCAAGAGCTTGCTTTTCTGAACAAGTGACCACTCTTGGGCATAGTTTTATGGGGACAGTGAAAGTATGAAAGAGATGGTGTAATTTTAGGTTGTTGAGCAAGACTGAATGCCTATAGTAATCTCTTGTACTGAGACATCAACCTGGAGGTTGTGGCAGGCATCTTGTTCTGCAAAGATTTGTTAGAATCTTGTCATGTTTTAGAAGTGTCTGTGGCTACAACATTCTTTTGCTTGACGATCCTCAGGAAAATGAGGAAATATGTCAAAACAACACTCACATTGGGAAAGCAGGGGCTCTGCTTCCAGAACCTAGGGTCCAGGCTGCAAAATCATGTTTTGCCCCAGAATTATACAGGGTTTACTTGCCTAAATGGGCCTAGGAAATGTGTGTGTAGCAGCAGCGCTCGGCACTGCACAAGGTGAAGGAGCAGAGCAGTAGAGGCATTTAGTAACTGAATAAAATTACAACAGATTGAATTTTGATCAGGGAGCAGGCAACTACATGGGAAAAGCTTGTTGCTTTCCATTATCTTTGGTTAGAGAATTTCTACTGCCTTGTTTTGAAGCAGGGCATTTTTAGGGTTGATTGAATGCCTGAGTGTAGTTCCATGTCCTGCTATTTCACTTCACTCATTCCCACTGAAGTCAGCTGTGACTGACCAATAAACCCTCTAATGGAAGAAGGCTCAGAGGAGCTGGGCGAGAGTGCCGGGCACATGAAACTCAGGGAATAACGCAGGATGGACTGACCACGGCTGTTGTGAGGAAAGCTGATTTTATCTCAACACAAAGGCAATCCAGTGTGGCCTTTGTTTTAGATAAACAGCTATCAACAGTTGAGTGGCTGAACTGGTGATGTAAATGTTTACGACTAGTGTCAATGGAGGTCTTTATTGCTTTCAGGGAACTTTGGCTTGGGCCCTTAGTGAGCAAAACCATTTTACATCTTATTGAGGAAAGCAAGGAGAGCTTGTTGATGGACGGTGGAGGGTCGCCAAGGTGGTTATTAGAGCATTTGCCCTGTGAGGAGAAGCTAAGGGAATTGGACTTTAGTCGGAAGAAGAGGCAGCTTTGGAAGGACCCAACAGCTGCTCTGCAGTACCTATGGAAAGAGTATCAAGAGCACGGAGCCAGGCTCTTTACTGAGGTTCATGAAGAATGAATGGTAACGGTCATAAAACAAAGCCAGGAATGTTGTGGTTGGATGTGAAGACATTTTTTACTGTGAGGATAACCAAGCAGTAGAAGAAGTTGCCTGAAGAGGTTATGCAGCCTCTGTCCTCAGAGGTTTTAGGAACTGAACCGGGCTAATCTCTAACCACCTTGATCTGAATGCAGTGTTGACCTTGTTTTGATAAGGAGGCTGGGCTAGATGACCACCCAACCCTCCAGTCAATGTAATCATTCTGTATTTTTTTTCAAAGCCAAAAATTAACAGGAATTTCTCCAATAATATTTTAAAAATAAGTGAACGTTATCAAACGCTCATTGATCTCAGTGACATAGGGCTGAGTGAAACTTGCACCGGGCTCCAGGGGTCAATCCTGTAGGATGTACACCAATTTCAGACATACACTTTGAAGATTTCTAAACTTTTTTTTCAGGATCGGGCACAAAACTGAACCTTCGTGTTGGTTATCACTGGTATCCACTGTACACGGCGTGACTATTTGAGTCATCGTGCCAGGAAGAATTTTGTACATCAGTACAAAACCACTCTGAACTTTATGCGCAATTTATTTCTGCATTTTCACTTCCCAAAAGAGAAACTAGTGAAGGTATAATGAGCATGGAGGGGATATCTAAATATTGCCTGAAGGATCTAAAACGCATAAAGAAGAAAGATGGGCTAGTCCTTGGTATAAATGTAGTGAACTTTGTCAACATCTGTAAAGCTTTGTTTTACACATGATGCTGATTAAACTTTAAAACTAGCTAATCACCCAGCTCCTCTCTTACCCTGATAGCCTTCAAATATCCTCATCGCTGACAGACTGCATGTTGCCACCTTCTTCACAATGAGCCTTGTCAAAGCCCATACATTCTTCTGTAGCTCCTCCCAGATTTGCATATGTTTACATATATTCATTCATTAGGTGCGATGGACAGGGTACAGCGATGCTAAACTTTTCCTTAAAAGAAAAGAATTTGGTTCCTTCACCTCCATTGAGCAGAGGTCTGACAAAACTTCAGAAGAGATTGCCTTTTCTCTGCCAAAGAGGATAGAAATTCACTATCAAGTTCAAAGTTACTGCTGGAGACAGAGGGATGGACAAATAAACAGAAACATGGCCCAGTTTTCTGAAGAAAGCAAAGAGGAAACGCCTGCTATGATCACTGAAAGAACATGAAGAAAATTAAAAGACTACTTTCATTTTGCTACCTGGATTCTGGCATCACTCATCACGTACACACCATGCTGCTGGGGCACCCTCTGCAAGCGTAGTATTCAGCATTAGAAAGAAAATGCTTTCAAAGAGCAGCTAAGAAAGGTTATTTCTGAGAGCATTTTGGCCTTCTTTTGGGTTAGTTTAGCCCAGATGCTGTATGTGAGCATGGAGAAATGGTTTTCATACTGTCTTTCTTCTGCAGCATCCTAATGAAAAGGGTATTTTTTATTCAGAAAGAAGAAAATAGCAATAGTTTACTTTTTTTCCCCTAAAGCATCCAAGCACCAAAAAGCAAGGCAAACTAATTTTCAGAGATGATTCAGTGATTTTTTTACTTGAAGGGTTTTAATTCTCTTTCTGAGATTCTGTCAAGATACTTTCATCTACAAAACCACAGATCTATTTCCACAGAGGTGGTCCAGGTGGACACTTTATATATAACTCCATGTATTTGCACATGTGGATTTGACTCTTTTGAAAGGAACTGATTCCAAAACAGCTGTGCATACAGAACAGGTTTCTGTGCTGTTAATGGAATGAATCAAAACAATAAAAAGATTGGAAAGGGGCTGTATAATTTGTAGTAAGTCTGAAAAATGGCTTCTGAAAAATACCTTCCTTCTGACTGAGAGCAGGGAAGTTAGAGCTTTCCCCAACCAAAGCCAGAAGCAGTTCAACAAAAGTATCAGTAAAAACTGAGGCTGCTTTTATCAAATGATGATGTGTAAAGTTCAGGCAATTCAGTCTTGTGATGAAAAAAGCAATCTCAAGTATGAACAACCTTCTAATAATATTTGTTCAGTAAGTCATTCTGCTGATAACAAACAATCAAAAGTCAGACTCCTTATTCGGAATGCTTCCCATAGGGAATATCTACTAAACTAAAATGCTTGCTTTATTAGCTAACTACTTGCTATGAGCTGGCTAGACTCTTGCAAAGATATCCTTTGTGTGCAACTTTATGCAATAAAAATTTCATGAGTATTTTGATTTACTGGGAATTTATTGTATGTATGTGTTACACTTCACCTGAATAATATATGATACAGAAGGGGTTCCTTTAAACATACACATTTTTTCTCCAAAGCCTCCCATTTTTCCCTATGTGTGTACTTGAGAAAGGTCACAGACGTCATCTTACCTAATTTCTGGTAGTTTTACCTCTGTGGGTCTGTGGGGAGCCCTTTTCTGTGTGCAATCTCTGACAACGATGTCGCCCTGCGTTGCTCAATCTGGCAGAACTGCTGCTGCTAACCCTGCATCCATTTCAGTCTTGATCTTGGGGCACTCCGCGCCATTCAGTGGCTCATAGATGACATATGGAATTACTAATATGGGCAACACATTATATTTATATATATATATAACCTTCAGGAACCAAGTAAATTTTCAAAGTAATACTTCTGATTCTTTTTTTTCGTGTTTCTTATGCTTCTGAATTAATGGTATATTAGTGCTTTGGGATTCCTTGACAAATATCTTGAAGTATAAAGTGTGCTTTTAAGACTTGTTCTTAATCTAAGTTTGTGTTTAAGAAGAGTAGACAAGAAATTAATGTGACAATCTCACCAACCAGTCCTAAGCCCTGCTTTCTTGCTCATGATTTTCTAGAAAGAGTGATTTTTCTGCTGTTTTGTCACAGGATCTCATCTGAGAAAGCTGCCACTGCTCCATGATTGACTTTATCTCGAGGAACCAGCAGACATCCAGGGGAGAATGTTTGCATGGGCTCTGCACTACATGTCCCCATTCTGTCTGGAAACCTCAGCAGGGAGATCTGCTCCACTGCCTAGAAACCAGTGAGTGAGTTTGTACTAACTCCTAATCTCTATCCCTTCCCATCCCACGACACATTAGTAAAACGCATTCGATACCTGTTACCTTAGGGGGAAAAAAAAAGCAATGTAATTTCATAGGAAGAAACACTTTACTGATGAGAATAATTAGTACAATTATACTCTCAAATAAGTAAGGAAACAAGTGTGAAAAGGTTACCCAGAGGTGGTAGAAGCCCTGCCTCTGGAGACAGTCAAAGTTAGGTGGGATGGGGCTCTGAGCAACCTGATCTAGTTAAAGATGTCCCTGCTCAGTGCTGGGGGGTTGGACTGGATAATCTTTAAGCGTCTCTTCCAACCCAACCCATTCTAAAAGAAAGAATTAAAAAATTATATAGTGATCAGTAAATTTGTTGGGAATGCGCATACAAAAAACATTTGAGAGGAATGAATTATTATTCTTGTTGATAATAATTAAAAGAATATGAAAGTCCTTAGTGACTTAGTGATTATCAGTATGCCAGGTGCAGAAAGCAATTTCACATTTTGCTGTCATGAAATAATAACTATAGTGGCTTTCAGAATGAAGATTTAAAATTGCAGCATGAACTTCTATTTTCTTAAAGAGTGCTAATGAAGCCATTTAATATATTGCTGAAATTTATTGATGAGGAGCAATAATTGATAGCTTTTCCTGTCCTATGGCCCTTATAGAAGTAGCATTTCTTTGATTTAAAATATTTTTCACATTGTGAACAAAACCAGATCTTTATAAATGATAAAGCTACTCAGTTACTTTATGCAGTTGCAGATTGTCTTGTGAAAATAATAGTGCCATGAATTGGTATTTTCTAAATAACTCGCGCTTTTTTTAATACACTTAGGTAATCGTATACAATTTTGTGTCTTGTGTAACAGGTAAGAGCAAGTATAGAAAACCCACAAACAGAGTGTCACAAAGATAAAATATATTGTTTTGGCTTGAAAGGTCTAAAATTTTGGGTCAGGAATTGATAATTCTTTATATTTTAATCTTCATTTCTGACACTTCATATACACTGTAAGCAACCACAAATTAGACCCAAATCACAAATAAATTCACTTCACCTGTGATTGGTTTCTACCAGGGGAGGGAAATGGGTCTCAACGTGCGTGACAACAACTCAAGAGCAATATAAAGCGTTGAAAGATTTCAGAGAACAGGTCATTATACTCACATAATCTCCACAATACATTTTGATACAAGTCTTCAGGTTCTGTTGGGATGACGATAGTAGGTTTCCCAAAGTAAAACTAACAGTTCAGTGAACGGAATTACTACAGTTAACTCTTATTCTGTTTTGGAGAGTTGAGATAAACCATCCAATCAGTCTGGTACCAAGTACCTTAGGCTCCAGGGTAAAAATAAAGCAGGAATGCTGCTTGGTACTGCACGTCCTCGGGTTTTATGGATTCACTGTATACTTAGTCATTAATCGTATGTGAATAAGCGTGATTAAAACATAAGTAAACAAGAGTCATTAGCACAACACCCCCTGTTCTGCTGTGTTGATTTTAAGAGTGAGAATTGATCTAGCCACAGAATGAAACGTTCACCTACAGAAAGCTCTTGTGTTAATCATTTACTTTTCAGATTGGGTCTGGCCTAGTTCCTTTTTAGCTTGTGCTGAAATTGCTCAGCTCATCGCTTCTAATCACTAGTAGTACCTGGCATGCATAGGAAGAGTGACCTGGAGTGTGAGGGCAGATCCTTGGAACCGTGTAGATGAAGGTCTTTTCAAACATGTGACATATTTACAAAATCCTGCAAAGAACTGATCAAAAATCCTGTGGCACTGCTCTATTTGAAGACTTACACAGAATCTGAACTATCCAACTGACAGCAAACCCGCATTTTTTCATAATTAATGCCATGTACTTTTTTCTGTTAATGATAACTTTTATTGTGATAAACCATTGAGAAAATCCAGATTTTGTCAAAAAAACAGGAATATAAAATAGAGATGCAGAAGGGAGGCACAGGCTATCATTATCCTGATTGGGTACTACTAAAGAAAGGTAATTTTTCTGCAATAGCTGGACAGGAATAGTAGCTCAAAATCTGAAATAAATTACTTCAGATTTTCCTGGTTTTCTTAATGTGTCCATCACAGGCTTTGTAGCACTTATGAAAGTGTTATGCATAAGGACTAGATGTGTATCCTTACAAAGAGTTGGAAGAGTTTCACCAAGAAGTGAAACATGGATTAGCATGTCTTTGCTTTCTCTTTTTTTCATTAGGGCTGTGATGGATATTTTTGTTTATTATAATTGTACCAATTACTTTAATCTCTGTGTTCCAAGTGCACTTCTAGGGTGGCTGGGGGAATATAGTCTCACTGCACAGCTAAGCCATATGATCCATAAAGAATCTGGTCTGTCTGGTTGGGAGATGACACACACAAGGTGCTGAAGGTGGTACCTACAGTAGGATCCAGTCTCCTGGCGATACACATTTTAAAGCAGTGATAAGAATATGAAAACAGTTTAAGCCTTTCTTTTACAGACTCTAATTTTACATGCATTTCCTTGCTGTGATTAAAATGTAATGCAGTTAATCTTCAGCGTAACACAAAATGGATTAAGTTTATAGGATTGCAATAATGTTTGAGTCTGCTTGTGTCAAAACCTTCAGTGGTGAGGAACCACAGGGTGTAAATAAGCAGACAAAAATTGTTCTGTGAAATACTAATACCTGGCATATTATGTGAGGAAAGCACTTAACTGATTACTGAACTAGATGAATCTTTTAATGAATCTTTCTGAGAAAACCCATGAGAGAGTCTGAAGAAAATGAGAGAGGAAAGCATTTGACAGAAGAGGAGGTTTCAACCTCCTTTTTCCTGTGAATGTCCTTTGGCTGTCCTTCTCAGCCATCTCCCCTCCAAGGCAAGAGGCAGGGCTTGCGACAAGGAAATGAAAAATGCATTTGTCCACGTAATGCTCAGCAAAATGGATCCAGTGTTTGTGTAACAGAGCCAACATGTTGAACCTAATCTCACCTTTACATTTTCTTCAAGACTCAGGAGGTCAGAGATGTGAGTAATTTCTAGGGGAGGAGTTTATTCTGTCTTTTGGGGGAAAAATAAAGAAGTCGTGTCACAAGTGGTTTTGGCAATCTCACGTTTAGAAAACTAGGGACTACTTGGACTGCAGAAGAAAGCAGAAGTGATTACTTCTAAAGGCAGGAAACACTAACTTTGTTTAGACTAAAGTTAAGAAGACCTAAATCATTCAAGAAAATAAAAGTTGTTGCAAGGGGAAGTGAAAAAAGAATTTGTCCTCCTGTTCACAGTGGACTGTACATATGACAAGCTCTTTTTCAGTTTCTCCCCCTATTTAATCTTCATAATTCTCACTCAGTAATAGGGTGAGATTTTTGTTACTATTCTAACCATGTAGATGCTTTCCTTCCTCTCTTTCTTGCAGAATAGTTTCCTGGTTTCGTTCCTTCTTAATTTTCTCCTCTCTCACTTTGTTACCTGTTCTTCCTTTTTGGGGAGACTTAGTTATGTTCTGGAGGAGCAAGGAAGGCTCAGTTCCTTTTCTTCAGGTCCCCCTAGACAATGGAATTTCTCACCTGTGCTAAAGGTTCTTCCTCAGACTTCCCCTTTTCTACTCGTTGGTGTGCTTAGGCTTAAACATTGAAACTAATCATTTCCATGTTGTTCTAATGGAATCCTTCAGTAAAAATAATGAGACATAATACATTTCTACTTAGAGATCCGTATACTTCTAAAAAAAGAATAGTTAAATTGAATTGAGATAAAAAAATATATAATACGAAATTATTCTATTTGTTTTCCCTTAAAATTATGTTCTAGCATATCAGTTACATATAAATTAAAATTAAAATTTACATTATTGATATAATAAGCTTCAGGTATTGCTCTGGAGTCTCTTCAGATAATTGAAATGTGAGCTGTAACAAACACATTTGTCCTGCTGGTTTTGTCCAGTATTACTGCAGTGGCAAGCACTA
The DNA here is from genome assembly GCA_013396935.1 of Baryphthengus martii. Lineage (NCBI taxonomy): Eukaryota > Metazoa > Chordata > Aves > Coraciiformes > Momotidae > Baryphthengus > Baryphthengus martii. Next base: position 23,130 of record VWZK01012348.1, read on the forward strand.
GTGTGTGAAAAGCACGACACTTTTTACTCTGTGCTTCTGAGCATGCTGTTGATGTGGCGTGGAAAGGAAATCCGAGTATAACCAGAGCTGGTAGAATTGCTAAACCTCACCAGGGTACAGAGTGCATGAGCACATGACAGAGGTCAAGAAGAAGTGGTGGAATAGTAACCTGTAGCTCTAGTGTAATGGTAACAGTCCTGTGCATGTGAAAAACGTGGCATGTGGGAATTACACCCACTGTAGGAGCTTACAATTGTGTAGAATCTTACTCACCGTGATTAAATGAGGTATTTGGTGGTAAATACCTTAATCACTGTAGGATCTATGAGTCAAATGTAACTTTCGCAACTCCAAAGTGTGTATTTATATTACAAAAGAAACTTGAGCACTTATCGACCTGTCAATTCCCCTGGGGGTTGCCAAGGCCAAGTTCTACCCTCTTTTTGAGAAGAGCTCAGAGCATGATATGTGTGTGCAGGAGGCAATACCAAATCCTGCGAGGACTGTGTAGCTGGGGATCTGCTCCTTGGAAGGGCAACCACCAGCTGCCATTTAGGATAGAACCAGCGACAGAAAACTAAAGGAAAAATAGCTGTATGTTCCCAGCCAAGAAAAACTTTTCATTAAAAACTTGTTAAAGCTGTATCAAAGTACTCTGACACTTTTGAAAGGGTTGTGTTTGAATCACCATGGACACATTTTCTAAAGTTTCACATTTTAAATATAAATTTGGAAGGAACGCAATAAAAAAAAAAAATTAACAATGACACTGGCTAACCTAATACTGCAAGAAAAATGACATTATTGAAAAATATTTTTCTCTAACTGCCATGGAAGGGATTTTTCACTATAATAAAACTTCCCAATTATTTGCTTACAAAAAAAGGAAAAGGAGACAGCCAAGCACAATTAGTAGCGTTGGTGTGTAACTTTAATGGCAAGATGTAAATGCCAGTAAAAAGAGTATCTGACCTTGGTATTGTCTTCCTACAGACATTTAACTTTCTCTGTGTGTGCCTTTCTGGAAGCAGATTGTCTCTTCCAAACAAGCAAAATGCGTATCTTGAGTCTCTGGTATTACCATGGCAACCGGTAATTGGTATGAAGAATTATTTCACTTATAAAGCAAACTGATTTTTATCCTTGTTCACAGAACCTGTTTCGTTTAGAGAAGTTAGCCTGGAATGTTTAGTCATGGATAGCACGGTAAGCCCTGCAGTACAGGTGGAGGGAAATGTCATGGTAATTGTTTTTAAGACTAGAAATACAATATGAATTTGTCAAACCGACGCATAGCACTTATATTGCCTCAAAGGTTGAGTACACAATAAAAACATTCTGCTTTGTCTAATTTATCAGTCCTTTATTTAGAAGTGGGCTTTTTTTTTTTTCCCTTTTTTTTTTTTTTTCCATTTGATAGCTTATGTCTAATCCTGTTTCCCTTGTTTATCTCTCAACTATTGTATTTCCCAAGATTACAGTAAAACCGAGCAAAAGATTAATGAGTGCAAAGGACAGGCATTCAAATGAGCAAATTAAAAGCAAGGTCTTTTCACAACCAGAATTATTTACAGGTTGTGTCTCCTGCCAAGCTGTATTCTGCGTATTTTATCACTGCTTAGTAAATTATCCTGAAATTCGGGAAGGTTTTTATCAGCTTCAGCCTGTGTTGAGTATAAAACTTAAAGGATCGTTTGCTTGAGTAAAAGCTGTGTGATTAACTCCGTAATTCCCTTTTCCTGTCGATGTCTGGTTTCAGAGAAGTATCTACTAACCATTCACGTCTGTAGCACCTTTTACACAATGATTATGTTTAACATTTTGATTTCCTGTATGCTGTCCCCAGAAAACTAATATTGTTTTCTTACTTTCCAAATGAAGGATAGTGATTAAGTCATTTGTGTAATGGCACCGAGCAATCTGATAGCAGAGCTGATAGCAGGTATCAGGGCTTTCAGACCTTTTAGTTAAACCACTCTCCTATGGTTCGTTCAGATTCCCATTGACAGGAAGACGCAGAAATGCTGGTCTAGTGAAAACAATCCTACATGGTGATGAGTTGATTGAAGGATATCCCATTAAGGCATTGTCAGGGGAGTGAGACTAAGGATCAGGCATAAATACCACACAGTCTAGTTGGTGTAAACTAGACTTTGATTTACTTGTGAGTGGGAGGGCTTTATTAACTGGGGCTGAACAGAGCACCAACAGCTCTGTACTGCTTTTGGGACACCCACTTTGGGTATGTGCTATGTTGGGGAACCCTCCTCCCTCTCTACTCTGCACTAGTGAGGCCACATCTGGAGTATTGGGTCTAGTTCTGGGCTCCCCAGGTCAAGAGGGACAGGGAAATACTGGAGAGAGTCCAAGGGCGGCTGTGAAGATGCTGAAGGGACTGGAACATCTCTCTGGTGAGGAAAGGCTGAGAGCCCTGGGGCTGGTTAGGCTGGAGGAGAGAAGCCTGAGAGGGGATCTGATTCCTGGTTCCAAATCTCTGCAGGGTGGGGGTCAAGTAGAAGGGACCAGGCTCCTGTCAGTGGTGCCCTGGGACAGGACGAGGGGCAATGGGCACAAACTGGAACCCAGGAGGTTCCACCGCAACAGGAGGAAAAACTTTGCTATGAGGGTGACAGAGCCTGGCCCAGGCTGCCCAGAGAGGTGGTGGAGTCTCCTTCTCTGGAGACTTTCCAACCCCCCTGGATCTGTTGTTGTGTGTCCTGCCCTGGGGGATCCTGCTCTGGCAGGGAGGTTGGACTCCATCATCTCCAGAGGTCCCTTCCAACCCCTACCAGTCTAGGATTCTATGAACTATATAGTGAACAAGCAGCTGAAAGAACATGCATAGGGATTTAAAGAGAAGTTTAGTAAACAGACCTGGACTTTAAGGCATAAGGAGCCCTTGCAAGGGTCCGTATAAGGAAGGCATCACTTGTGCTTCTTTCACCTGTAAAATGTATAAAAATGCGCTCTTTTAACTTTGCCTTAGGAGTTCTTCTCTTAGCAATTTCCCCTTAGTCATTTTTTCCTTTGATAGTTCAGAAGGCTGAAGTACTCAACATTTATAAAAAAAAAACCCTAATTTTAAAATATATTCACCATAGGAAGGAAATATTTGTATCAACTAAGAGAGATTTCGGCTGACCTAGAAAAACTGGCTGTAGTCCAGCACTATATGAACCATTCCTTTATTTTGCCTTTTTTTAAAATGAATGTTGGGCTGTTCAAAGGGTGATCAGGCAGCAGAACTAGATTTTTTTGTGAAATGAATTAATTTATACCTGAGGCAATGTAAACCTACGGAATCTAGTGCTATATTGAAGAAGTTGCGTGGTGAGGTAGTGGAAATATGGGTGAGTGGAAATGAGTCCTCCTAGGAGTTGTTTTCTTACATTTAAGCAGAATTGTTCTGAATACTACTTGAAACACTCTCCTGGATGTTTTGCACAGTGTTCAAAAATACCTTGATTTATTAAATTCAACAAAATCCACTTTTACTAGAGAGCCGTAACAGAGGAAAAAGTATTCCTTTGAGAAAATATACACAGACAGGAAGAAAAAAAAAAAAAAAAAAAAAAAGGAAGGTGCCATAAACCACGTCATTATCCCAGCAGTAAGGTTCCTAAACTTGCTGCCTCAAATATTGCAAAATGAAAAGGAAACAGTCACCAGATTTCTTCCCTAGTAATTTGTGTAGACGGCAGTGATGTTTCATAGCGTTCTTGGTACAATGGTGTTCCAGTTTAAAATTAATATTGTTCTCTCGAAATACAGCTATGTAAGGATGAACTCTTGGTTCTGATAAACACGTTATTTTATTGCTAACTCTATTAGTTTCGTGGCAGATAAATCATACAGACATGTAATTTATCCAAAACCAGTTTCCAAATAAATCAGATAATTGTACTTCTAGAATTTACTGCAAGCACTTCAAGAATTCGATACGTTTTATGAAGAACATTTAGAGATTACTTTCTTTTCAATGAAATGCCCACTGTTTCCACAGACAGCACATTGCTTTTTATAAAAAATAAAATGTATATAAATAAAATACAAAATATTGTGAAATTAGGCAATTTGTGAAGCCAGCTGAGTCTAAAAGGTGTAGCTGCCACTTTCTACATTAATGCCAGGTTTAAATATTTTAAGTCTTGTCGTGTGTTGTAAGTTATACCCAAACCAGCATAGGCCATGAACCAGTGGTTATAGCCCGGTGGTTAGAGCCCGGTGGTTAGAGCTCAGTGATTTACACAGATGCTTGTAGAAAACATAATGAATATACAATTTCTTGTGTGCTAAGCTGTGGAATTACAGCGCCGTTTCCATCTTGCCAGCACTTGATCTTGCCGAGGCTGGAACAATCCTCCGCTGCAAGCTGGGACCGACAACAGCTGTTGCTCTTCTCCCCTGCAGGCTCTCAGAGAGAAGCAAAGTGGCCGTGGGTGTGTACGTGGGGCAACTACAATTTCTCTGGAGAGCGTAGCTTATTTGCGATCTTTTCTTTCTCACGAGGAACTTTTCCGTTGTAATAACTCGCTGAAATCTGGCAGCGCGTCTCCCGCCATAAAGGCTGAGAAATACAATTAGCAAGTTGTTTACAGCAGAGCTGCAACTGCTGTGACTAAAGCGTTATTGAGAGAGTGAATCAACTTCTGTGAGAATTGTTTTCCAAAGATGAGTTTCATAAAGGTTTGATATGGGGCTATAACTTAGCCTTGATTAGGTACAATGTAAGGCTCAATATTATTGCTTCGCTGTCAAATGACTTCACATAAAAGTGACATGATATTTTGCCGACATTATTCCAGACAGTTAAGCTTGTTCTTGTTACTTTTAACCCTGAGCTGTTCCACTAGCCTGAGAGCCTAGAAGCTGCTCGATGCTAAGCACTGTTGAAATTTCATTTATTTGGATGCCTGAATCCGAAGGAAGGAATGATAATAACTTCCATACTTAACGTAGAACAATTTTCTGCTTGGGAGTGAAGTCAAAAGGACATGAGTAAAATGTGGTGCACGCAGCAGAAGAAAGAGCAAAATTAATGCTGCCTCTTTTAATACCTTAGCACCAGTCGTCTGCTTTTTAAACTCTTTGCCAATGCTGATAGCCACAACTCATGCATAAATAGGAGTTGATTTTATCGGCCTTGTGCATTTTGTGAGTGTGTGTGTGTTCTCCTCGTTGCCCTAGTAACTGCAGTAAGGTTGGCACTAGCATATGCACTTTCATCTGAAAAAATACTACTATTTGTGTCTGCTGTGCTTAAGGAGGAAAGGTTAGAGACGTAGCCAGTAACATCGGCCTAGCTTTCCAATGTTGGCCATAAAAACTGAGAACATCTTAAACCCCTCCCCAGTGACATTTTCCTCATCACTGACTGACTGAAGATTTCACAGAAGAGGCTGTAATTTGAGCACAGCCTTATGTTTATGCTCACGGTAGCTGTTTATCTCTGAACCTTAACGACCCAAAACTTTGATTACTGATGTTTCCATGGTTTTCTGGGGCTTTGTAATATATGTAAGAGTTACACGCTGACTTCCCTTGGCAAAGTACAAAAGCCAGGCAGGACACAAAGGAGTATCTGTGCATCCTTCAAGAATACTCCTGCTTTTCATGATATAGTGGGATTGGTTGTTCCGTTCAATGATGAAGCAAGTTGAGAAGACTGTGAGCCTCTGCACCCTTGTGCCGGTGGCTAAGGCTGGAGGAGACAGTAGCAAGTATGGACCTAGGAGTGTTACTGGCTGAAGGAATCTTCTGCAGCACTACCAAAGAGAAGCAGAAGCATTCAGGAACGTTCAGCTGGTTTATATATTAGATTTTAAAAACACAAACCCAAGCTAATACTCATCTTGGTTTTGACTCTTCCTCTAACATATGAGGACTAAGCGTGACTGAAAATGAGGACAATGGTTCATCTAGTTTGGAGCAGTTGCCAAGGTTAGGTCGGCCTATGCCCTGCATCAGAACTGCTTGGTGAATCCTGTAAACCATGAATTCTGGCAAAGAAGGATTTGAGGTCATCACAAACGTTATTAATCCCATGAGTAAGCCATTTGAAAAACAATGTTGATCTTAATTAACAGTTTACGGTTGGCCTTTACTTACCAGCATAAAGGATTTGATCTTCCTAAGGCTTGCGTTAGACACCATGGTTCCTTATGACTCCTCCTAATGAGTATAATAAGAAAAAATAACTGAAGACATTCAGAATTCCAAGAAACAATCTGCTGATTGAAAATCAAGTTCGCCCAAGTCCTCCTGTCATAGATACATTACGTTTCCCCAAAGATTTCAAAATTGCTGACTCTTCTGCTGTTATTTTTCAGGCTAACATCTGTTCTCTTGATTCTGGCTTCTGAGTAGGTGTTTCTTCTCAGCACATTCACATTTCTAAACTGCTCAGCAGAGTCACTTCTGTTTCTACTTAAGGAATGTTCCAGACAGGAGGCAGAGATGGCAATCCTGTTACAGTACTGCAGGATGACAGCCTAAATGCACTGTTGTACCCCAAGGCTGACATTCCTGTGAAATTCTCCCCATTTTCCCAGCTTCTGTCACCAAAGCACTTCTTGCTGATCCTCCGCTCCCTTTACCTGGCAGAGTGTGAGAAATGCAAAGAAAAAACAGCGTTGTGAATCCTGCTGTTTCTTGGTCAGTCTGGAAAGCATGAGTTTCCTTTCCAGCCCTGTAAAGGATTTTTGTTCTTTTTCTTCCAGCCATGATTAGGCAATGGGAAATCACAGGATAATAGAAGTTTGCTCTTCACTTGTTAGGTCCTTCTCTTCTTGTGAAATCTTCTTAGTTACCTCTTCCATTATGTCTCAATTAGCACCCATCTTTCAGCTTGCCTGGCTTCTTCTGTCACAACTCTGAAGATTCAATAGTAAAACTTGATAATCACCTTACTTTACTCACTCATTCTTCTATAAGCTTCTTAAAAAGACAAATGTCTTACCACAGATAGTTAAGCAGGGAAAGTTTACACCCAGGTACCATTAACTTCACTGGGGACTTAGAAATCTGGGTCTAAACAAAAGACAAAGCTCGAAGCTGTTTGCTTCAAGTGAGCGCTTGGAGAACTGTACCTATCACTTCTTCAGAGATTAATTTAGATACTCAGTTTCATAGCATTCTTTCAGGTTTGGTTTACGTATATAGCATGTGCATTTACAATACCTGAATAGATAGCTTATATGAATTTCTGTATTTTTTTTATTGCACTGTTGCATGCTCTGTCCCGTACCTTAGACTGGACTCTCTTTCTTTGGTGTTGGGCATTCTTGGGCATTCAAGGTTCCTGAGAAAAACTCTTAGCATTTGAAATCTTCAATATGTACTTCTGATCCTGGTTTAAATGTGTACATCGGCCTTTAGGGGTGTTTGCTCCTTGTCTTGTTCCTCTGAAATGTTGCTTAACATCAAATTTATCCAAAGTTCAATATGGAACTACTGCTGATCCCCAGCACAGATCAAGCTGGGCAGATGCACCTGTTCTGTGTCTTCATTGTTTGGTGTTACCAGGAATATGGAGAAGAGACCTTGTCTCTGAAGAGGTGATGCCGAGCAGCCCTGACTTTCTCTTGGCAAGGAAAACATGAGTTAAAAGCACATTTTTCTCCTTGCAATTTTCAGACAAAAAGCAGGAGAGTAGTTGGGTTTTTTTAAGAAACCAAAAGTTAGTATTTTAAGTGCTGTGATTGCGACTAGACAGCAAAGTAGTCATATTAGAGCTTCATAAAATCCAAACATTGAAGAAGGGAGCACCACATTAGAAGAGTGATAATTGCTTTGAGTACTTCAGTCTAGTTTACTCGAGTACATTATTGAAGACAACATTGTTTTAAAAGAAAATTTGTGCCAGAAACTGTCTGCATTGGAATTATAAATAGTTTTAAAATGTATTTTGTCACTTGCCTACCTCTAACGATGAATACTGAAGTTCCTCATTTCTCACGGCAGTTTTGGAATATGTGACACATAAATTTAGGTCCTTTTTTGCTTCCCTCAACACTTTTTAAAGAAGCAGAAATTAACATCGTTGACTAATTGCTGATGCAACTCCAACCTGGTTTTAAGATTTCTATAAAATATTCAGAGAGGGAGAGAACTCATAGGCAGGTAAATGTAGATAAACTGTACAGTAGAGATGTGATGATTTCTGCTGGCTCCTGACTCTTACTGTCTACCATTGAGTGAAATGTAACTGTCCAGCTCAAACCAGTATTTGTTTCACTTTCAGACAAGACCTCTTGTTTGTCTCCCTAGACAAGTTTGTCTTCCTAGAGGGCAATCATATCTACAGTTTGCCAGATCACCTTAATTTCCATGACAACTACTTTGATAGTCAAATGTACAGAATTAGGAATTCTTACAGTGTCAAACGAAAGAAGAACAGAGATAAAAAAAAACAGTTTATGAAAGATGAGTGGCTTTAAAGATTTTCATAAGCAGCTGCTTGTTTTGAACAGGACTGTTAGAGAATGTCAGACCAATTGTGTAACTGAAGACACTTTCCTGACTCTAGGAACGGCCAAGTGCTTAGAAAAGTGCAAAAGTAGGCTAAGAATATAAATCCGTCATAAAGGTAGCTCCCAAATACTTTTTCTCTTTGGAAAGGCTAGAAAGAAGTATTTCCAGTACCTCTAGAGAGTCCTGTGACAGACTCTGATTTGAAATGGATCCTCTACCGCAGGGTAACTACATATATTTTGCAACTAGAGTTTGTTTTCAGTGTTTCGACATTACAGGCACCTTTTCTGACCTGACCCTGTGCCAGAAATGAGAGTTTAGGGTAGTAGGCATCTGACCTAAAGCCCACTAAAGTTAGAGGCAAACTCCCTGCTCTTCTGGCCTTGTCCTCAGGAACTGCACAAGACCTTGTGATCAAGTCCTTGTATCCCTTGAGCTGGTTCAGACCTATTATACACATCTCAGATTTGGTGGTTTTTTTTTAATTTTCACTGTATTCTGTTTCCTGATACTGACCTTCATTTGCTCTGTTTGTTCAAAACCTAATTTAGTGTGTTTAAGCAATAACAATTGAGGTCCTGGGCAATTTCTGGGGATTAATGACTGATTGAGAGGGTTGATGGCCTGAGGCAAGACTCAGGGCCATTAACTTCTTTCAAAAAATATTTCTCAGGAAATGTTTTAGACTGAAGTTGTTGTTGCTTGGCACTTTGCAGCTCTGCCTGAATCGAGGGAGGGTCACTCTATGGGAAAAGCAATTACCTATAAAGTCTGAACTGGTTTATTAAAAGGTACTATTACAATTTTGTTTTATAGCAGCTCTAAAAGGCCTGAACTAAAATGGGGTTAAGGCAGGAAAATGGAAAGGTTTATTCTGCAGTGTACTGTACAAAACCAGGGTAGTGGACAGTTCCTTTTCAGAAGCTTTTATTATCTTTTTTAAAAAAAATAATAAAGTATTGTAAAGCTTCATAAAGCAGGTGATTCCAGTTTTTTTTCCAGTGATTTCCAGTGACTTGCCAAAGATGAAACAAGTTATCTGCAGAGCATGCAGAATATTCTTCTTTGGAGCTTTCCAAAACTTGACCTGGGAGAGGCCCTGAGCCCCTGCTCTAACTTCAGAAGTGGCCCTGCTTGGAGCAGGGGCTTGAGCTAAAGGATTTCCAAAGGTATCTTCCAGCCGGCATTTATTCCATGATTCTTGGCTTCTATGTATGTGTGGCAAAGGCAGGAGTTGAAATTTAATCCTGCTGGTCCAACAGGACCTTGCACACAATCATCACTATTTGTGAATACAGGTCCCTAACCGGTTTGCTTAACCAAATCCACAGCTGACAGCTTTTGTCAGGTGTTCAAGAACCATCAAAGGGACAATTATCGGGCATCTTTTCCCCGTTAACACTCAGCTAGGGTAATGGAAAAGTATATTACACCAATATTTGGAGTTTTCTACTCTTTGATTTTGCAGCATTTCTGAATTCTTGTCCTTTCAGACTTTGAAATGCGGCATCAGCGTTTTTAGTGACACTTCCCTTTCCTTTACCTGATTGAGTAAGAAAAGACAATTTATTGAACATCAGCATCCCCTGACAGTGCAGACTTCATTCAAAGAATTAAGGATACTTTTTTCCTTTATTTTGGGAGTCTTAAAACTGCTTAATGATGTACATAAGCAGCAGACTACCTAGAGCTGCTCCACAAACCATCTGAGTACTTTTTAGAGCTAAATCACTGCAGTGAATTTAAAAAGTGGATACAAAAATCTCTGAGAAGTGATTTAATGCTACTGGAATAAACTTTGGTTTTGACCTAAAGAATGCTCTGAGGTGCCTGTTTAAGTGAAGAAGCTCTTACTGGTTTCTCAGTATAAGAAGGCTTCAATATTTAGCAGATTCTGAACAATTATGCAGTGGAGGATGAAGAGCATTCAGTGATTGCTGCCTCTTGTCTTCCTTTGTTGGCTTCAGTTGTAGTAATATCTGTCACATCAAGCTGCAAGATAATTTTCACTATGGGATCTACTGAAGAGCAGATAAATGACATATATATGTGGATTAGAGCATTGTTTTGTGTCTGTTTGTCTCCGGACGTCACCTGCGTGTATTTTGGTGTCAGTGTGGAACACAAAGGAAGTTGACATTGCTTAGTAAAATTTTACCCTAATCAACAAACATAGATTTGAAAGTCCCTCTGCCTTTCTCTTCGATATACCCGATGATTCTGCTTTACGCTCTTACATTTTCTCCTAAATTTTCTGGAGTCTTCTTTTGCTTTCTTACTGCCTTGGTAACTGCAAGTTTGATTCTGCAGGTCCTGTGGGTGTGGAAGCCCTGGCCCTGCTGGGAGGTAGAATGGTACCTGTGTTTTGCAGAGATCATGCTTGATTCCCTCGTGCAGATGTCGAATGCAGATAGAACCGTTTCTCTTGAGAGCTACCATTTTCTAATTGCACTGCTTCTCTGACTACTCTCCCGAGGAACTGAGCCTATGTTGTCGCTGGATCTGCACAACACCACGTAACTTCATGAGTTTTGCCTGTGTTGCTTGAAGAGGAGGCTTTTCTTTTTCGGGTTTCATTTATTCCAGGTGATGGCAGTAAAGGACCTTTGCTCTTTCAGCGTAGGTTAGGAAGCACAGAAAGCCTTCAGACTCCTACCCCACCAGCAAGGGAAAGGACTCCCTTCTTCCATTCCTTTTCCTTCCTTGCAGCTCATGACATCCATCATGAGACAGAAAAACCCCAGCATGGCTTGGATCGTAGGCTGTTCCTGTGGTTCTTTCCTGATTCTTAATAAATAATAAACACAGCATCTCTTTTTCCCTTGCCTTTCTCTGTATGGACCTCTCATGCTGTATATGCTAGGACAGCCTTTCAAGACATTCCATACGGTGCAAGTTGTAGCGTTTGGTTTTGGCCTTAAGATATTTAAAACCGCCCCTGGAAGTTTAGCATAGATTGTGTGTTAAGGGACAGAGAGTGTCTCAATGAAGCTGTTTATCTGGGATTTGTCACTCAGGCAGATGGTAACATAGCAATGTTATGTGAAAAACGTTTTCAAAATGAAAAGCCTTGCAGTGAGCCTGGAGTGTACCTGCTGGAGCTGGAACAAATCAGCCATTCACAACTAATGTTTTATTGATGGTCTCAAGGAAAGGAGGAATAAAAAAAGCCCAGACCAGAAAACACAATAGAATTCAGTGTGGCATTGAAACTTCCTTTCTTAAGCTTATATTTAATGAGCATAGGGCAGGATAGAAAAGTGGCTAGCATCCCACTTCTCAAATAAGACGCAGCAATGCCTGTTTCATCTGTGCTTTTATTATACTGAATAGTGCTCTCCTGCCATCCGTGGGGGGGTATGAACCAAATGTTTTCCTCGATGGTGAAACCAGGGTTGAGAGGATCTGCTGAAAGCATCAGTGGCTGTGAAAGCCCTGCTTTCCCTTAGCAAGGAACAGAATGACAGTGCCTCCCTTTCTGTTTTCCAAAGAGTTTTTAAAAGTGCGACTCCCTATTGCCACCAGCATGGCAAAGAATGGGCAGCATGTTGTGTCTCAGAGGAATTTTAGATAAATATATGACATCGTAGATTTTCTTTGGAGCAGACCGCTTTCTTCGGGAGACGGGATGGATGTCACCGAGCAACAAGTTGTTGATGAGAACAGCTGGCACGAGTCCCTGCTTGCAGGTCAGCAGAACTCTTGCACAGGATGGTTTGTCTAACCTGCACTCCTGTGTCCTTGTTACCAGACAAGGTGAGACCTCACAGTAGAAGAAGGTCAACCTGGGAAATGAGAAACAGGAGAGAAATGTGGCTTGTGCTCTGACAAAATGCGTGCATCAGAAAAAACAGTTGTAGAGAAGGATGTGTACTCGGTCTTTTGTCAGTAGAGTCTCTGGCTGGGAGAGATAGGGGAGCTTGATGTCTGAGGTGGTGATGGAAAGCAGGAGGATGCTTTGGGTTTTTGAGAGCAGATCTAAATATAACTGCAAACAGTGTGAATTGCTTGGGGGCTGAAATGCTTAGGCCTGCTGTAAACATGAAGCTGGTGTCGCGTTATTTTTAGATAGTCTAGAACAGCCGTATCAAAACCGAGTGTTCACACTGATCAGTTCATATTATCTTAGGATAATAGTAATTTGTGGCTTATGAGTATGTCAGTTTCCTGAGTGGGCTCTTTTATTCAGAAGTAGATATTGGCTGAGATAATGATCTCTGGGACCTATCTATGACTAGGCACATTCACATTCTTAATCTTATTTTGAGATATGATTAATAAAACCTGAGTGCATCAGTGTGCATCTGCCTGTCACCCCAGTATTTACTCAAACTCTTGGTTAGCTGCCTGCTCTTAGCTCTCTTTGCAGCTGACGCTGTGCAGGAATGATGAAGTTTCTGCTGTTCTGGTGACGCCAAGCTCATCTCCAAAAACACTCCGAAACGCTAAACGTGCACAAGCCTCAGCACTCCTGCAGTGTAGAGCAGAGGCTGGAGGCAGCCAGATTAACACGGGGGCACGAAGGGATGTGGCTTTGAGAGGTGTGAGCCTGATAGAGCAGGTGCTGGAAATCACGCTTCCCAAAGGGTGCGCAGTTAAAGACGTGGTGAGTGTCTGCCGAGCGTGGTGGAATTGTGCTGATGGGAAGGACGGGAAGTGCTGACAGCTCTCGCTCAAACCAGTGACGGCGGGAGGTGCCAAGAACCAGCCAGGCAAAATACAGGAAAAAAGTACATTTAATAATGCAAATATTTATTCATGTGCTTCCAGGACAGCACATTTTGTAAAGCTATGGAGAAAATGTCTTGTCTTTATGACTTCTTTTCTCCCGGATCAGCTGGAGGGAGAGGGGGAACATCTAGAGCCACCTGCAGGTGGAACTTGAAGTGAGGGACAAGTCACTTTTATTTCATCTGCTGCTAGAAGGATTTAATCTTGGCAGGAAAACAAGAAGCCTGCACCTTAACTTGATTCAAAGTGTGAATTGAAACTGCTTTTTACTTGTTTGTTTCCCCCATGATGAGACCTGCTGACACATCATCAAAAGATGGCAGGCAGACTTAAATAAGCCAGCAAAGCAAAAATCAGCAGGAAGAACACTTGAAACTGCAAAATAAAATAATGTAAAAGACTGTTCCATATCAAGGGAGGGTAATTGAATTTGTGAATAGTAGGCAAACATCCTCCAGTTCAAAAAGAATTGCTAGCATCAGGTATTTCTTCTTAAAAAAAAGAGATATGGAATAAATCATCTGTCTTAAATTTCTGGCAGTGGAAATACCCTAAGATATCTTTTGGAGGAGGCTGTTGCTGTACAAAAAAAGGCAACTTTGGATGAAATATTAATGAAATTATACAACAGGCAAGAAATGGGGTGTAAAATGAGTTGTCACTGTTCTCTTGAAGTTTGTTACTTGGAAGGATCTTAGCATTAAGCAGGAAAAGTGACCAAGGAAGAGCATTCATTATTCTTTTCTTTCCAGAAGGGTTGTTGACAGCTAAGAGTTGACCAGAAAGATTACCTAGCCCAAAGTTCTTAGAAATAAGAAAATAACCTCTTATTATTGCACCGTCTACTGTTTGCTCACACGTAGCTCTGTAAAACAAGCGTACATGTGTCACAGAAACCATTGTCTGCAGTATGAGGAATTTTAGTAGTGTCATCATAAGCAATATTATTATCAGCTTAGAATACAAATTCTTAACCTCAATAAGTAGTAAGACTGCAGCACATAGTTTTATATGCAACATATATAGTCACAGAAATGATTACCATTATTCTGGGGGGTGGCGGCACATTTTTATCGGTATTCTCCTCCGTGCTGTACAAATTTGTATGGTATTTTCGGCACTTGAAATAAAATACAAGTAAAAAAAAAAGTTTTCCTATCACGTGATCGATATTTCCTCAAAAATAGATTAATAAATTGTTTTACTGCTGGATTTATCTGTGTGCACCCGTGTTGCACACTGCCAGTATTAAAAGAGCTGTCTTTGAAACAAGTAGCCAAAAAGCCGGTGACTAACTAAACTATAGGAAAAAAAGCCCACTACATTTTTGGAATAAATAGAAGAAAACATGGAGGGCCTCTAGCAGCCTCACTGGTTATTTCCCGTTCCTCTATTGTCGTGCTCCTGAGAAATATCCAGAAATATCAGTGTTCGGGCTTACAGCTTCCAGTATTTAATTGTTTTAATTCATTTTTGGTGCTGGCGATTTTTGCCTTTTGAAGCTTTATGGTCCTTTATTGCTTTCAGGGCTACATAAAAATGATACTGTAAAGGAATTCCACTGGTAATTGTTGGATTAAAGTAACTGTGGAAACGTCAATCTGAGGTCTGAAAACAGCATCTGGGATGCTTTAAAGCAGTTTAGATTACTTCTCACAAACACTCTGATTTCCTAAACAACAATCTCTTATGTTAAGAAGCAACGTATTATGTATGAAAGTGTGTAGTAACAACTAAAACCAGCAATGACCACAAAGAAAAAAAAAAACAGGAAAAAAACCCACACCAAAGGAAAAAACCCTCTTGAGGGATTCTCTCCCTCCTAGAAGTGAGGACATAAAAACTAGTAAGAATGGTTGTGCTTTGAGCAAGAATTCCTGAGACTGTTCATTTTATTGGCAAGTTATAAAACACTTGACTGAATGCAGATTATTAACCTGCAGTTTCTTTTTGTCTTGTTCTGTCTGCTCTGTGGAGATGCTGTCCGTGTTCCATATTTCTTAGAGCTCTGAGAACATCTCAAAAATACGCTGCTGTTTAGAATCCTATTGGCAGGTGACAAAATCTTTAAACTTTCTTTCTCTTTAAAAATACTTTTTTTTGCCCCCAATACTTAAGTTGTTAAATGATTCCTGAGAACCTCTCAGATGAAATTTACTTCTTCAATACTTAGCATTTCACTGCTTTGCTTGACTCAAAATGTGTGCTACGAGCACTTTGATCCATGAATTGTAAAGTCATCCAGTTTCATTACACAGC
The DNA here is from genome assembly GCA_013396935.1 of Baryphthengus martii. Lineage (NCBI taxonomy): Eukaryota > Metazoa > Chordata > Aves > Coraciiformes > Momotidae > Baryphthengus > Baryphthengus martii. The sequence continues at coordinate 38,592 of VWZK01012348.1, forward strand.
AGTTCATTCAAATGCGGCTCTATCCCTGAAATCTCGTTGAGCAATACAAATCTACCACAACAAATCTACTTGTGCTTTTTATTCTAGCTCTTTATGGGGCAGAGTGGCTGTTAGAGGCAAAAAATTCCTGATAGACTAGGCTCATATGGACCTATTTTTACCAGTTAATATCACTGGAGAGTTATCACAGAAGCAAAGAATTCAGCAGACTTCAAAACTCAGAGAATTTGAATAAAAATTTGAGTTATGAGGCTGCAGTGAGCTCCCAGGCAATGCACATACCTTGCAGGTTGTACCTGAACTTATTTAATAGTCTGGATAGATCTGTTTGAAACCTATTCTAAAGTTACTGTCTATTTCTGTATTGGAAAGCCCAAAGCACATTTATTTTTATTTTGTTAGGACGAAGTCATTATGTATGCTGGGAAAGTTGGAATTTTTTTTTCTGTATCGTTTATAAAACTTATTAAAGATTATTATTAGTGAATATTGTTTGAAATAGATCATGTGTTTTGGCTCAAATTCCTCCTTGTTTGCCAGAGTGAAATGGCACAGTGCTCAGAGATGATTGCAATAGCTGAGAACAAAGCTTTGAGGTGAATTTATCTTTTAACATTGATACAGAAATGAAAAAAAGGGGTAGAGGGATGTGTGCTTGTGTGTGAATTCCTTCATCAGGCATAGTTTGGAAAACACTTTTCACTCCAAACCAGAAAAATGACTCGGGGGACATCAAGTTACTGGCTGTCACTGGCAAGAATATCTACTTGCAGTCAACTCAGCTTCAGGGCTTAGCAAGCCCATGTAGAAGAGCCGGGTCTCCTCGGCAGTCTGTACTAGACAGAGCTGTATGATACAGACTTTTAAAAATAAAAAAAATGTGTGCCCTTTCCTTCTGTGAGGCACCTGTGCTCATGTATACAGCCTGCTTGGAACAGCTGCTCCTAAATCTCCTATCATTGAAATCCCTTTCGTTTCTCTTTCCCGGCTTTAATAGCAGTTGTAGTTTCTTTTTCTGCTTCTGATCAAAGATTCCTACGAGGAGCTGACACGGAGGGAAAACAGCTTTGATCTGCAGGTTGGTGTAGTGCATCGATCCTGCCGGGAGCGTGTTGGTTCCCACTTAACACTGGTTAACAATTCAGCCTACAGCTCAGCTTACATTTGATAACTTCTATTTGCAGTTTCTAGAGTCGCTGCTTGACAAGGTGGCCTTTAAGCGAGGTGAGCTCTGGAAACATCCTGCCTGCATCGATATGGAGCTATGAACACTGCATATGATTCCTATTATTTGTATTAGCATAAATGCAATTTCCTGCCAGTTACCTCCATGCACAGATTTAGGTCTGTGTGAATTGGGAAATACCCAGCACTACTAAAGTAAAAATTCAGTTGTACAAAATAAAGTTGCAGGTGCTAAAAGAAATATTCCACTGCTCAGTCAACTTGGGAAGGAAGAGAATCAGAGCTTGAGTCACTTGAGTGCTGTTGTATTTATGCAGATGTCTGCTATTCACCAATGAAGGCTTTTTAAGAAAACAATCATGTTTTTTAAATTATAAACCAATCATGTTTTCTAAATTGTATTTAAATGACACTCTCCCTTTGCACCTAGCAGAAGTGGTACTAATGTTTAGAGACCAGTACAAACAATTTGCCTCTGTAGCCAAACAGCATTTTTCTTAGCAGGCAGAAGGTGCAAGTGCTCCTTTTAAAAGAACCAGCAGTGATGTGCAGGCAGCAGTCAATGCAGAAAACCCTTCTAAACTCCCTGAGACAGACGCCACGATTTGTATAGAATCATAGAATCACAGAATGGCTTGAGTTGGAAGGGACCTCGAAGACCATCTAGTTCCAATCCCCCCTGCCATGGGCAGGGACACCTCCCAGAAGACCAGGTGTGCAAGGCCCCATCCAACCTGGTCTTAAACACATCCTAGTCTTGAACACATTGATATGATACAAAAAAAATTTTACCTTTTTTTTTTTTTTTAATAACGATAGTTTCTGTAGAGGTATCTGTAACCAGTCACCATCCCATGACCTATTATTTCTCAGGAATAGTCCCCAAAACATCACAGGAATTGGTTACAATTTTCCTCCCCCTAAAAATCTCCCATTCTCTCCGTGTGAGTTGCTCAAATGGAAGGGGTTGTCTGCCACTGATCTGGTCATCGTAGGAAGGTGTTTTGCCACTAGCAAAATCGTTGCTGTGTGAACAGAAACTGTGTCTCTTGAGAAAGGCTGTTTTCCTGCCTTTGCTCTGATTCTCTGGCAGCCAGGAGACTATATCCACTGCTGCAGCTTTTGATCTCTAAATGCTCAACTGCCCAGCTCCCTCCTCTGCAGTGGCCTAGGAAAGGCACCCCGTTTATTTCCTAGCTTGCAGAGGGATCCAGTTCCCAGGTACGGTATTCTCTAGGCTCATTTTTCACTCTAAAAGTGGGGAAGCAATGGTCTTAACTAAGACAATGCTGACAAAAGTGTTGGTGGTCATAAAATGAAACAGAGCAGCCCGTCAGCTGGTCACTGATACAAGAGCTTACAGGGAGGTGAACTCATGCTCTCCATAAACATGCATTTAGAAATGGGATTAGTGACATCTGAAAGCTACTGTACTACACAAAATACTGAGTATTGAGGAGAAAAGTGCGAGATACCTGGGAAGAGAATTGTCTGATACACAATTGCTGGAATTCATCCACTTCCTGAGTGCCCATGGCTCAGAAAAATGATGCTGGGAACACATCTACTTCTACTTCACAGAGGGAAATGGGGCCCAGTAGCTCTGTCTTCCTCTCAGCTCTGGGCCCTTTGTCTACCAGTTCAGGACAGAGAATCTTTTCTGTAAAGGCCCAGGATAGGGTGCAGTGGCACAGGCTTTCATTTCATGGATGTTGTGTGATGTCTGTTTAACTTTTCATTTGTCTGCACAGATGAGTCTGGATCACTTGCAAGAACAGAGCAACCAGCACAAGTAAAATTTGTTAGTCAGTTGTAGAAGAGATGTAAAAGGCAAAGAAATTAGTAGGCAAATGTAAGGAAGAAAACAGCAAACTCCAATGGCAAACTTCCTACAGGCTGTTACAGTTTGTGATATATAAATACTGGCAATTTATTTCTGTTTCATTTGCTTGTCAGTTCTGTTGGCTGCCATTTCATATTTTGTTTGTGTTAGGGTTCCTCTAAGACGTAAGGAGACTGCTTTAAGGACCGTGTGATGCGCATTGTACTGTTTTCAGTGTTTCATAACAGAAGAAATCTATTTTAGTTAGCAACTCTACATCTCTCACTTTTGAGTCTTTAGTCTGCCGTAGCTAATCGTGTTTGTTGCCAACCAGTGACGCTGATGTTCTCCACTATATTTTAAAAATAACCATGTGCTTTAAAAAAAGTGTTGTGAAGATCACTTTGAATTTGTGTTGGCACATATATATGGGTATTTCTGTAAGTTCAAGATTAGCTGGCAGGGTGGGGGGATGTTGAGAGGGTCTTCAGTTTTGTTTCATCTATTAACCTGACTTAATGAAGCTGCTGTTTCTAGCTCAGCCACCTGCCTGGCAGACACATTCTAGACTGAGAACATGGCCAGAACATGCTGTGGCTCAGCAATCAGCATTATTCCTTGAAGTCAAGATGCTGTCTTATGCCATTATCCTGCATACTTTCAAATTTCATGGTTGAGTGTGAGTGCAATGAAACCAACAACAAAAAGCCCCAAACAAAACAAAGGCCTCTGAATATTATTCCTGTGCTTTATTACATGGTTATACTGCATTTTATTCTTATCCAGTCTAAACTTGGAATCGTTATGTGCAAACAGCTGTATTTTCTTTTACAGACTCAGAATGTAATTGTACTAATTCAAGGTCATGTGTCACACAAGTCAAAAGCTTGGAAAGGAAAAGGTTAATCTCCAGAACAGGTTCAGGCCATAGCAGGTGTTCCAGGGAGGGAAGGTTAAAGGGGAACAGGTGAAGCTGTTGCAACTCAGGAGAAAGAATTATCTCAGCCGACTACCAGGTGCTTGTGGTTTTGGCCCTATGTAAAGGGAGTGAGGAGGGGCTGGGGCTTTGTTATTTGCGAGTTATGTTTAGCTGAGGGAAGATAGTCTCTCAGTTTTATGCTACTTTAAGAGAAAATAAGGATGGAAGATTTTTTTTTTTTTTGGTCTTATGGTTGTTTTCATAGCTGTTTTTAGCTGGTGTGATGGTGCCTGTGATTCAAAGGACCTATGTAGGTAAGGATTTAAATTTTGTTTTGTGGTCTGCATTTTGTTGCAGAGATTTCCTTGGTTATGTGTTCCTCTTTTGATACAAGCTTCACTTTGAGCTTTTTAACACCCTTCCATGTCTGTAGACTAAGACTAAGTTGCTGAGAACTGTAACTATGAGTCCTGTAAATTTTATAAGTTGTTCCAATTCAGCAACAAAATCCTGATTTAGGAAACCTTCTCCTGTGTCTGATCTTTGGTTTTAGTTGCTTTCTGTCTGTTCATTTGCAAATGATATTCATCAAAAAATAACATAAAATAAGGGAAAGCAAACTACAGTTGGTGGCTTTTGTTGTGCCATTCTCAGAGAAATGAGCCCTGCGTAAGGTGACATGTAAGACCCTACTTTTTCTTTATAGACTTCAGGGATTCCTTCAGGAAACAGTAACCTCTGAACTGAGGGAGGGTGCTGTTAGTTAGAGCTGGAGCCTGCCCTGGCTCTCTGCCTGGGCGCTCTGCCGAGGGTAAGTCGCAGTATATTTTGCTGTGGCGCGGCAGGAGCAGCTTGGAACCTGCCTGCAATCTCCTTGCGTTTACTGTCGCGCTGGGTGGCGAGGGGAAAACAGCAATTGCTTATATGACTAAGGAATAGTGAGAAAGCACTGAATGAATTTTAGCTGTCTTCCCTTGCAATTTAGCTGCTGGAAATTATTGCAAGCTACTATCATAAGATCAGTCAGTATGAAGAACTGTCATTGGAGAACATCTGTGTTTGAATGATCAAGCAGCGCTATCATAAAGATTGCTTAATTTTTATCATATACTCCACAGATATCTGTGTGACTAACCATAAGTAGTAACAGCATAGCAGATGTTATTTATTTTTGACAAATTAAAGAAGTGGCCTAGATGTTGGGCTTCTCGGTGTAGGAGGTGATATATTCATAAAAACCAGAGGGTGGTATGATGCTGGCATATTTGAAAGGCTAGACAAGTCAGCATACCACTTTAATGTCTGGAAGAGTTCCAGGTTTAATGAGTATTTAAGCTCTTTTCTGCTGGGGGAACAGCATAATGAATGCTGACAGGCCTGGGCTGCAGGTTGGCTGACACAGCTGTCCGCAGGATTTGGGGGGTTTAATAGTTGCCCATCGCTGAGCTCTTCACTGTTTTGGAGTAACCTCCAGGCTTCAGACTCGGTATCCTTTCCTGACAATGAAAGCACGTCAAAGACTTGGGAAATTGCTTTCTCACCGCTTCTGAAAGTGATAAAGAGTAGTGTCGTCTGAACACCAAAAAGCCCTTCTGTGTTTCAGTGTGCTGTGCATAAACGTCAGTCTTTGTTATGTGCTATTCCATAAATGTGTATTTGAGCAGGAAAGTGGATGGATGTTCCAAATGCTACCATCTCGGAATAGCTGTAAAATAGAATTCATGCTCAGTAAAACAAGTTTAATACAAGCAAAAGGAACCAGGTGGGTTGCACAACCCTGCTGCTTGTTACAACAGTCCTTCTACTGATGGTTAAGTAGGACTGGTTTAAATGTGTATGAATCAGAAATAGCCAGGAGAGCTCTCAGATGAGCTATCGTGCTCTTTTGCTACACCTATATGTTCCCAGTTATCTAGTAATACTTGCTCTTCTCGGATGCGTCTGAGGCATCAGGGAAGAATTTATTATTCCACATAGGTGAAGCCGTGGAGAGAAGTAGCAAGTACAGCAAAATAGGAAAAATGCCAATTTTTATTTAAGTTGGGAAAGGTACAGCATGTAAGCCTGTGGATGTCTAGGTGTGCGACATCAAAATGTGTGCTTTTTTTCTGTATTTAAAACAAGTTACTAAAAATTCTGTGTTAAACAAGAGATACCACATCATGTACCAACCCTGATGCTCACTGAGAAGAAAGCTCTTGGAGGCCTCTGAAATAATGGTTCACTTATAGGAGCCAGACCTAAAAGCTAGGAGCACGAATTTCCCCTCATTTAAGCCTTCTATAATATCATGTGCATCTATTATTTCCATAAACTGAAAGTCTCTCAAAGACTGACATTTTTTGGTTCAGATTGCGAGTTTTAGAAAAATCATAGGTTTTGCTTCAAATTCTAACTTTATCCTCTTTGTTTGACTAATTCTGCCACAGCAAGGGAATAGTAAAATGTGGTTCCTAACAGGTGGGTCTGATTCTGAGACAGCAGCATTGGCAGGTGGGACATCAACTAGGCTCTCAAGGGTAGCACCTCCTTGCATTCCAAGTACCCTCTTGGAATGCTGGGTCACCTTGAAAAGCAGTAGAGGGTGAAAATCTGAGCTGCTCAGATTTTGATTTCATCATTGCTGATCAATCATATTTGGTTTAGTCTGGGAGTGGCCTTTGGGCTTCTTTAGTCTAGACAAGCCTGATCAACTTGCTTATTTTATTGTGTGGGGGAAACAGTATGTAGCATTTTAATTCTGGTTGAAATCATTTCAGATAAAATGGACTTTGGTCTAGTAAGTAGTGTGACTAATACATTATCAATACCTACTTTTCACGTTTGCTTTCAACTCTCACTCCTACCAGATGATAAATGAAGGAGTTAGAGGTGTGAGAGAGAACTTCTGGGCTTTGTGGTGGCAACCCCTTGGCCTCAATATTCCAGAGCAGGTAGATTCACAGTTTGGTCTGGATCAGCTTTCATGCTCCCTTCATTCCTGTAAGTGGTGTCCTTTCTTGCATGAGAGTAATAATGCTTACAGGAGAAATCCAATACATATATTGTTCTCAAATATGAAACCTACAGAGTTAAACTCATGCTGAATTACCCCCATGTTTCTCCCGTTCAAGCACTTTGAGGCTTGCTGATCAGAAACGCATATCAAATTGAGCTAAATTAGTATACTACAAATTTGAGACGCTCAATTTAGCGTTACTGCGAAAAATCCATTTGGGATAATAGACATTGCCCTAGGGATTTAGAAGAGCCACCAGAAAGAACAAAAAAAATAAAAAGGAAATAAAAAAAAAGACTTCACTCTTGGATCGCTAATTAAAACTCAGAAGCATTGGGAAATATTTAATGCTTCAGTCTAATTTTTTAACAAATACAACAGATTCTCTAGATTAGCTTATACGGAGAGAAGTCTGGGGAGGTCTAAAATGATTTCAGTTCTGCCACACTATTCTTGTCATGGTTTTGGGTCTCCTTTTTATAGATGCTCTGGACTCAAAAATGGGATAGGTTGGAGGGTATTTACTGCTGAGGTGAAACTGCGGGTCTCCAGAGCAGCTGTTGGTTCTACTGAGCACTGGTGTTTAGAAAAAGGACCATATTAGTAGAGTCCGGTGAAATTTAGCAGGATATAGCACAAGGTTGTTCCCTTCAGAATAAAGAAACCTTTTTGCTATGAGATGTGGCTTGTCACCTTGTTCTCCTGGTAAGTCCTAGGACAAGGATGTACTGCTAATACTATAGATGTTGCGGGAGAGACAACTGATCCTACGATGTGTCAAGTGAGAAGTCTGGCAGGAGAGGTTGAAATCCTAATGCCAGCATGAAAGGTGAAGGCTTTGCAGTAATGTGTACGTGACTGAAATTGCAAAGTCAAAGCTGGCTTTCATCCCTGTTTCCGAAGCCATCTTAGGACCCAGAGACTTTGGATTTTGTTTCTCCTAGAAAATTAAGCCTGTTTAGGCTCAGGTGTTAATACATAGCAGGGTTAAATAAAAGGAAAAGAGGGAGGCAAACAGACACTGAGGAAAAATTGATATAAGCAGACAATGGATTCACTTGGGTTACAAATTAGGAGGCAGAGTCTTGTTGTACAATAAGTATTTTCCTCTTACATACCTTGACAGGAGTGGGAGAAAAAAATGAATCTTAACTGGCTTCCAGACAGGAACCTTCCTAAATCCTAAAGAGTATTTTATAATTGACTTCCACAGCAGGGGAATTTTGTGATCCAGGAGGCCTCTTCTTGTCTTCTCTTCGTTAGTAGAAGCTATCTTGATTTTACATGATCTACTTGCCTTTAGCTTTACAGAAAAAGAATGGAACACCGTTTTAAGGAAATATTTGTAAATTCTAGTGTAACAAGTGCTACATGTATCAATTGGTGTAAATAAGCTCCCTTCCATCCACCGTGGGAAAACAAAATTAATCTTTGTTCTCTGTGCCAGAAAGAATATTTTGAATGAAAAGGAGATTCAGCAATTTTCTACTAGTAGCTATAGCATTACATTTCTGTTGTATTAGTGATTTTAATCGCAAATTGTGACTTTCAGCCAATTGTCACAGAGAAGAAAGTCAAGTGTAACACTGGGGGGTGAAAAGTATGACAACAGTGACTAGAAAGCACTTTTGTGTGTGTGTGATTGTGTACATCTTTCTATGAACATCCTAGAAACTATATGTTGTGTCACACAGATTTTGTAAATCCCATTAACTTCTCACTGAAGTTGCTCCCTCCTCCCCCTGTGGCGAATATTAATAATTGTGAGTTTAGAGGAGGCTGGCATCAGGTTAATTACTCAGAAGATCTTGTTATTGCTTTGCTAGTTAAGCTGTTGCTTCTGCTTTCCCCACTACTGGAGACTGCACCCCACTGAGCCAACAGGAACACAGCCCAGTATGCTCAGGTATGTTTGCATACAGAAAAATTGAAGATTGCTGTTGCAGGGGTGAAAAAAACAGGTATTACGACTCTTGACATTTTCTGGACTGGATCCTTGAGTTTGGATTCTGTAGCTGAGATGCCATAGAAGAACTCACTGGGAAATTCAAACGCCCTTGTGAAGAATTTTCTGGAAGAAGCTGAAGCAGAAAAATAATCCTGTGTGCATGCTGATGAGGAAAAATAGTGCAAACATATTCATTAATTTTAGTATGAGTCTTCTAAATAAAGAATACTTTCTAATACTTCCCAAAACACTTCGAAGTATTGGTTTAGTCAAAGCAATGTTAATTTTAGTCAAAATCCTTAAGTTCATGAAGTCTGTTCAGAACTAATCTCTGGCATATACATTCCTGCAAACTTGAGATGTGCACTTTTACCCAGCTTATACTGCATTCACCCCCATGTAAAGCTAAACATTCTGATGACTGAATATTGATTTCTTTGGAAGCACTGCATCTGCTACATTTCAATTTGGATTACGTGAAAATTGAACTCCTGTTTGGATGCAAGTGCCTTCAGAAGAAACCCTTTATTCTTCTTTATATATAAAAAGAGGTTATATAGAGCTATAAAAGTGGAGGTAGAGTGTATGTTTTTGAAGAGAGTTTCAGATGATGTGTTTGAGGGTTTTCAGTACAACAGAATCCCCCAAACTGGCTGCTGCTACGCTGTGCTATGTCCAAGTCCTGCCTCTGGTGTGCAGGACACTGTGGCAACAGCGTTTTGTCGAGTGATGCTGCCTTACTTCCCAGCATGTCACTTGGGACCTTGAGTGCATCAGCCCTGACTGGAAGTAAAATTAGTTAGGAATTTTGTTTGCAAAATTGAAGACAAAGAACTGACTCTTTCTGAGGTGTTCACCTTCATTGACTTCAAAGGCCTGTATTGATTTTTAAAGTCAGCTGAAGACTCCACATATTTTTTCAGTATATTTTTTTAACGTGTATAAAAGCTCATGAGGAAAGTTTCACAACAAAGCAAAATGGTCTTTTAGAGGCACAGACCTTGTAAGGAACGCGATTTAAATTGATGTGATGACATCATCTTTGCCTCCAGTGTGCTTTCAGGGAACACTCTCCTTTTCTAGTGAAGAAAAGCCTCCTCTATAATATATGGGTCCATATTTTATTTGGCACATTGTTTTTTAAAGTAGGACTTCAGTGTGTTTTATGTAAGTTATTCTCTAGTAGGCAAGTTCCATAATGCCTTAAATACGTGAGAATATGCTTTATTCAAAAGTAACACTTCTGTTTTCCTTATGGTTTGTAAAAATAGTGTTAGGGAACTGCATGCCTTTGGATGCTGTTTGATATCAAACAGATTCATTGCATCAGTTGTGGTCTTGATGGAAAAAAAAATCAAAGTGCCAGGCTAATGAAAATCTTAATCAAATTGCTCAATTCTGTTGTAAATTCATGAGGGAAAGAAGGGGGAAGTATGTTAAAGTTGACCACAAAATCGTAGGGAGCTTAAGTCACCTTCAGCAGTCAATTATTGTAGTCTCTGGGTGCCACATTGTCTTGTGCCAGGAAGGGAGTGAATGTAAAGAGGTCTGTGTAAACCCCATTTTGAGAAGGAAATTGGAATATAGAGGTCTCTAGTCCTCTCCCTAGTGCGATTTTAATTAAAAAATGTGATTTTGGTCTTAAGCAGAGTTACAGAGCTCATAGGTATGTGTAACACAGGGAGGACATCCATTAGACCCTCAGGGGCTGGGTTGTGTACATAACTTCACTCTGGAGAAGTAATGGTGCAGCCTTTGGCAAAGCTGGGATGCCTGGGCTGGTGAGCCCTGAAACCTGAGGGATGAGTGACTGTGAAGATTGGGAAGACTGAGGAAGCCCAAAGTGGTCAGTAAACCCCACTGCCTGGATGTGCCCAGGAGGTTCAGGAGGTGTGGTAGCCCCCAGGGACTTCTCCACAGAACTGTTCCCCGCCTGATGGCACCTAGCTTGTCTTGCTCTTCCTTCCCAGCTGCGGGGCCTTGCATTTGCCCTTCCTGAACTGAGTCAGGTTCCTGTCGGTCCTTTCCCCCCCACCTGTCTGAGGCCCTCTGGGTGGCACCTCTGCCCAGGCCTGTGTTGGTTGCCTCTTAGAGGAGAACAGATTAGAGCTAAATTGATGTAAATGTCATTGTGAATTAAATGAACTATTCCAATGTGCATCCATATATTTATTTTTTTATTTTTCCCAAGCTTTCACTTGAGAAATTTTTGTGCTTTGGAAAGAATAGACTGAAAGCAATACAATGTTATAAAAACCAGCAGGGTGAATAATCAAGAATATTGAGATAGCTGGTGGTGTATAGCCATTGGGGAAGGAGTTTGGGCTTCTGTTTGTGGCTTGGGTGTGCTTTTTGGGGTTGCCTTGAGAGTGGGAGCACTGTTACTGAAACTACAGTGGTGAGGAAGTGTGGATGCTGATACTGAACCAGTACAGGTTGTGGCTGCTCTGGGGAATACACCAGTGGGAATCGCTGTTCTTAAGCATGGGCAAACTAGCGTGCTGTGAAAAGGCTACTTGGCTGCTCAGTGGTATTTGATTTGCATCGCTTGGGTGACTGTTTTTAAGACAAAGCAAACAAGGAAAAGGCTGCTGGACTCCAGCCTCGGTAGTGTATCAGCAGAAAATACTAATGAGCATTGCAATTTTGTTTTCAGTAGAATGTCTGCTTTTTATAATGGTTGCTATCCTACCTACCTCTGCCCATAGGATGATGTAGCTGTTCACAGTGATACCAAGAACATTATGTTACGAGAAACAGCTCTGTGGAACTGACGTATTTTATAGAGCTGTTTTTATTGATAATGTGAGTATTCAAAATCCTCATGTGGAGCGATCATTAAAGCTCATTTTTAAAACCCTCAGAGGGTTGGTTACTTAGAACTCAAATACAGTGCAAAGAATTTAATTCTTAATTGTATACAGAAGGATATAAGAAATAGAATTTGCAGTCACAATGCATTTCTTGAATGTGAGTCTATAATATTTTATTGTTTCTTCAGAGACTTGAAAAGTTGCTATTGGTGTAAGAGATGAAAGTATTCATTAAATCAGTGGTGCAGCGCTGGGCTCTTAATTTGACAAAAAGAATCTAAGAACTAGGTAGCTGCTGTACTGCTGCCTTTTTTTTTTTTTAAGCCTCCTCTCCTGGTCACAGTGGTGATACTTTGATAGTGAGCTCAGTGTTGTAACAAAGTTCAAAAATCAATCTGTGACACATTCCTTGCTGGAAGTGCTTTATGAAAGTGATAAATAGCACTCCAGAGTTAATCCATAGCTAAAATGTAGATTTTTACCACTGTTAATAGTTAGGATATTTTTTGTGTGGTCTTGGTGTTCAAGATAGGTATTAAAGACAGTTGCTGAAATGTGCTAATATTTGTATTTATTTGCAATTTGCTTTCTAAAATTGCTGACTCAATTGCATCCATACAAGGGTATCTATAGTTGGTGCATGTAGCCATACATTTTGCTCACATCATTGATTTCACTCTGGAATACTTTCAATTGTTAGCTTGCTAGCAAGCACAAGGAGCACATACTTTAATGGTTCAGTGCATCGGAAAGAGTCTTTTTAGGAGCAAAGTTGCCTGGTCTTTGTAGCTGGATTCATGCAGCACGTGCTCAAGTGCATCAGTGGAGTGCTTCATTTGAAGCCAAGTCTGAAGTCATGCCTTGGGATGTGCTAGGAATTCACTGCTTGGACTGTAACACATGAAAATTAACGCAAATAGCTTAACAAAATTAACCTTGGCCCTTCTCTCTGTGCATCACATCAGTTAATGTGGAAGCACCTGGTAAGACAAACTGTGGCTACCTCTCTGGTGCTGTTGTTATATTTTAAGTTAAATAGAAGTGCTTTCTGTGGCCTCAAATACTTTAATGCCCTTCTTTATCATCTAGAGTTATTCTCCAACCCAGAATAACTAGTTTATTTACCAAGATTTCTAGGAAGGCTCTAGGTGTACTAGGCTACATGACCAAATCTGTTTTAACTCAGGGAATGTCATTCTCCGTGTGGTTGAGGGGGTTGCTTCAACAGAGATGTGCTGAAATTGAAATGCTTGCTAAAGAAAGGCAGCTGATCAAACCCTCTAATTATCTGGAAAACTTCAAGCTGAACATTCCACACTGTAATTACCTCAAAATTACTAGCTGAGGCTGGGCAAAATGTTTTTCTTTGGCATTTTGCTTTATGCTTCTAGCTTGGAAGAGAAATTAAACCTGCGAATGCTGGAGGTACTGTCAAAACAAGACAACTGATACAAGAAACAAGCTGCTTTTTAATTTCTATGGATTTTTCTCAAACTTTTTCAACTTATGTTCTGTGCAATAACTGTAACGTGCCGTACAATTTACTATCGATCTTGATTAAACTCCAAAGGATTGTGCAGGAAGGTGAAAGCAACGGGCAACACTGAAATAAGTGAAAACATCAGAATCTGGAAGTAGATGGCATTTAAGTACAAACACACTTGGAATTATTTCATCCTCTGTTCTAGTCTGGAGGGCAGAGTGCAACAGAAAGCCTTGCGATCAGCTGCGGGAGAGCTCTCTTAGAAAAAGGTCTGTGGGATACATCTGTGATGTGTGGCTTGTCTTCAGTCATCCCAGGGCACAGACATAGGAGCTGGCTGTTGGCACAGTCGTGGGCCGCTTACATCAAGTAAGTTGGAACCCAAAGAAATGCCCAGTTGTCAGATATTGTCAGATATTCCTGTTCCTTAAAACCCCTCACCACAAAGGATACTGTGACGTAATGTCAGTTTTATCAGTGAACACCACGTGATGTCTGCTGCAGTATGTCTTTGTAAAGAACATGTTCTTTCAGTCATGGGGCTAAGATTTGGAGTGAACAAATAGTGGGATATTTTTTTTTTTGATCAGTTATGGTAGAAGTGAGAGAAAAGACAAGGAGCAAAATCTTGACAAGAAAAGGACTTTGTGTAGAAACCCAAAGGGATCTGAATGATGATGAAATGTTGGTAGGACTTCTCGTGTATTTTTAGTTCAATTATTAATAATCTTTTTATTGATTTCTGCACAAAAAGTGAGACTATTTTATTATTTATTAAAAATAAAATAAAATCTTCATATTACTTGAACTGTGATGTGCTACCTAAGAAAACCCAGCAAGGACGAAGGATGCTCATTCTTCCTGAACTTCCTAAAGTATTCAGGAGCAAATGGGTAGGTTATGACTTTCAAGCCTGAGCAGCCTGTGTCTGAGAGATCCAGTTATAGTCATTCCTGACCAAGAAAGTGAAAGAATATGCAATCTAAAGACTAGAGGAGAGGAAAAAGAATAAATAACTAAATCAATAATTCAGAGTTTCTGCTTGAGTTGTACTTAGAATTGTACTCTGGAATTGTACTAAGAAACAAATTATGCTTCTATAGTATGATTTAAACATACTTTGTGTCTTCAAATGTAGTAAGACTAAAATGCTCTTACAGCATAAATCAGTTGATTCAGATAATGAACAACAGAAATCTGACTTCCTTAAATGCTTACTCTATTTAAATTTACAAAAATGTTAAAACATACAGTAGCTGCACATTTCAGAACTATTTTATTGCTTACAAATACTTTCAGTATTTTCACAAACACTCTTAATAGAAGTCCTTTTCCCCTAAGCTGACTGTGAATGAGCTTTGATGTAACTTAAAGATAATTTTAAGTGGAGATTTACAGCTGACAGGTTCTATGGCCGTAGCAATGTTTCAGTGGTGTGTTTATTCCAGAATGCTGACGCCTTTTCAAAATTAGAGTCCTGCAGGTAGGAAATGGTAGAGCTGGGTAGATGAACTTAAAGGAAAAATTAATAATTGCTTGATTTTTTTAAGGAAAAAAAATGCTGTTGTAGTGATTGAACTCAATTTTTCAATATTCTGTTATCTCTCACCAGAAATGCAAAGTTTTAAAGATGACTTTCAAGGCTGTATATTCCTTCTAAGAACTGCAAGTAATATGAAAAAGCTTCCTAAATCAAGTAAAAATAATTGTACTTACGGGGAAACTTCAATAGTATTTTTTCAGAGAGCTTGGAAAACACTTGTCACCAAAATATAACTAAAAATAAGTTTGACCAAGAAAGATCAGGAAGGGTGAATGTAATTTCAAAGTTGTTCAGGTATAGGGGAGAGTGATCCTTTCACAGTGGGTCAAAGCGGTGATTTGCTTGACCTGACAGCCTGTGTTCTGCAGCCTGCTGGGAATTGTCAGGCTGCTTCTGTAATTCATCAGATACATACATTGGTGTGTGTGCATCTGAAAAGATGTTGTGAATGGCTTCTGTAAGGACATCTAGAGGATATTGCTTTGAGGAAAGAGCTTTTATTATCTTTAAAAACACTTGATTTATTTGTTTTTCACAGATGAGTTGTGAGCAATGTCATTCTCTTCATGTATAGCTTATATATAAAATACAAACTTCCACTTTAATGGAACTGATTTGGTTACATATTTCAGCCTTCCAGATACATACTACTAGCTTTAAGAATTTTCCATATTCTTGCAAGTGTTAAACTTAGTAAGATATAGTTTATTTACTTAGTATATGGTAGATGTTAGCTCTAGGATGTAAGCTTAAATTCTGAAAATATTTCAAGGTTACTGAAAGGAGATGGTCCCTTTCTGCAATGGAAATCATAAATTTTCTTTCATTTCTGAACACAATTTTGAAGATTAGTGATAAAAAGCAACATCTTCAAGGCAAACTAGCGTACAGTGGTTTCATTTCACCCTGTGAGGGCCTAATGATGGGGGGAAGTAAGCATATCCTCACCAGAAGACAATGACAAAATAGTTCTTAAACTATTTAATTTGTTGAATGTCAGACTGGTGTTTTACTAGAAGGTTTCATATTCTTTTGTCTGGAGCTGATCTTCCAGAAGAATCCTCTTTCTAGCTTAACTTATCTTTTCAAACAAGCTCTTTTGTCAAATTTATTGTTTGAGGAATGCTAAAGACCGCACAGCTCCCTGGGTTTGCTGTCTCCTCCTTCAGGAAGGAGAGGGAAAAGGACAAACAAGAAAATGAGATACTTGGGACACACCTTCTGAGCTACTTTCTTCACTAGATAAGAAAGCGAATCCCAGAGATCCAGCTGCACTGATGCTCTGCCTGTGATAGGCTAAGATTGGATGCAAAGCCAGAGCAACCACATCTGATTTTTTTTTTCTACTTTATTCTCCCTACTTCCAGTGTGATCTGGAGAGAGGCATCATATCCAGCTACAGCTGTTGTTATTTATCACAGTACCTTCAACTGAGCAGTGGGAAATTGCCTGTGACAACAAAGAAATTCTCATACGACTGTCTTCCCCACTCTGATCAGCTCCTGTTTATGCGCCAGGGCAAAATTGCTCAAGCTTGTTTTCTACACTTTCCAGTCTGCTGATCCATCCTCTCTGTCCCAAATGAACTGCTGATCTTCTCCTTTGCTCCTCTTTGCTATTCTTCACCTCGTCTTCCTTCAGGTAATTCCTACCTCATCTTAAAAAAACCCAAACATCCAGTAAGTGATGTATGATGTTTAGCACAGGGACATGACTGGGTTTTTTTCAAGCAGAGTCCGTATTTTTCTTTGTGCTCTTCTCTATCTGGAGAGTAAGTTTGCAGGGCTAGAATTGTCCGCTGTATTACCTGTAAGACTTTGATGTAACAAAATCATGCTGCTTATTTGTCTCTTCATGCTGTCAAAGTAATAGGAAAAGCTCTCTAGAAGGTATAGAAAAAAACCTTCCGGATATAATTAGATTTCAACTGCTCAAAAATAAAAGGGCTAGTATAGTGCAGCTGGTGTAGAAGTAGGTTGGAACAAATTTGATGAATAAAACCTAAATTATAAACTTGTCCAAATTAAAGAAAAAAGGAGAAAAAAAAATCAGAATCAGACTATGCAGGCAATTCTCAGATAATGAATACACTTACTGAGATAAAATTGGGAGCTGCTAAAGACTTGCTTAATATACTCGGACTTGCCCTGCTGCAATGTTCAGCTCTGTTAATCCACAAGAGTGGAACATGTAGGAGAAGCAACCATTAGTCAGCATTTCCAAGGAGTGAAGCAGGCGTGTAATAAGCCTGTAAATATTATTGTATGTAATGTTAATGTTGTCAGAAATTGTTTAAGTGGATGATGGACAAGCTGATGGCCATCTGTAACTTGGGATTGCAGAAAAACTGAGGAGGAAAAAAAAAGATTTGGGCTGATAAACTCTCCAGATCGAACAAAACCAGGAAATCAACAGAAATTAAATCTAATCCTAATAGCCTTGAAATAAAATGGAGAATGGCAGTGGAGGGTAAAAGAGTTAGTGAATTAAAAAGTCAAAATTAAGATAACAGCACAAATCTATTCAGCACTAAGAGGAGGGAGGAAGTGGAATGGAATTGGAGAAACTGCACTGATGGAGGTCCTGTGTGGCACTGAGCAGAGGGCATAGGTAAAAGAGAAGGGAGGGTGAGAAATAAACCAGAACAATTGAAGTTACCTGATAAGTTTTTACAGATGTTTATAAAGTGGAAGCTTTATCTGCATTGACAGCCCTATACAAAATTCCAAAGTCAGTTGCCACCCTTGCCCTCCTCCCCGCTGAACAAGAAGGGCTGTCTCAGCAGCTGAACCAAGAGGTTACAAAGACAATGTTAATGTGACAATCGTATCTTTCTGTTTCTGGAGTAAACATCACTAAAACAATCAAACTCCAACACTCAATCAACAATCACTCCATTAAACCAACCAACCCGGTCCCCTCTCCCAAGGATCTTTCCTTCTGCCAATTTAACTCCTGTAGAACATCACAGCAGCACCTTAGTGAATAAATGACACAATGGGTGTTGGAGGAGCTATTATCTTTTTTTTTTTTTTGGTCTGGTCTTTAGTAACTGGAGAAGCAGGGGAGAAGGCAGTGCCTATTCCATCTCTTCCCTCTTGCTGAAGCCTGTGCTGCCTTGTTCCTGCTTGGCTTTTCTCTTTGATCAGCTTCAACAGTAAGATCAATGGTGTGAGAGTCCTTGTTGAGAAAAACAGCCTCTGGACCCTGTGCTCCACTGTTTTACTTTTACATGCCACGATGCTTACACCAAAAGCTTTGTGTACTCTTCCAGAGGAGGCAAAAATAGATTGTGTGTTCAGCATGTGCATAGGTGATGGTTGGTTCAGTACAGTTCCTTCAGGAAGAGGTGTGTTTTTTCTGGCTGATAGATCTATAAAGATCCTTGGTGACTGAGCAGATGTTCTCTGCTTATTTCCCCTCCTCCCCACCTTGAAATTTCATTGCTTATGTACCAGCACATCCGTGCTTCAACTACAACTTAGCACTTTCCAAAGATGCTATCAAAATGAGAATAACTCCAGCAAGAAGAGGGAGAAGGCAGTTGGAGGGGTGATGGTTTCTAGTGGCTCTCACCTGTGTTTTAAAAAGTAGCTAATGAAGCTAAAGAGCAAACTGGTGAGACATCAAAAGAACATAAAATAAAACTGATGTTGAATAATCTGAGAAATAATGAGAAGCAGCAAAAGGTATGAAATGGAACAGGAAAATTGGTTGTTTTTTTGACATAATAGGTATTGACATAGCAAACCCTCAAATTATTTTCTTTCTGCTTGGGAGGTGCGTGTCACTGAATCATTTCCTACTAAGTGTGGTAAGATTAAATCTGTGGTGAAATTTAGAAAGGAAATTGTAGACAATACGCAGAGAATGACCTTTATCAAGGATGCTTTTTTTTAATCTCATAAAGTGCAGCTCCTTACCAGTAGGGAACAAAATAGCATCCTACCCAGAGATATAGGAGCTAAGTGGGGAAAAGATTTGTGTAA
This sequence comes from Baryphthengus martii, assembly GCA_013396935.1. Taxonomy (NCBI): domain Eukaryota; kingdom Metazoa; phylum Chordata; class Aves; order Coraciiformes; family Momotidae; genus Baryphthengus; species Baryphthengus martii. Next base: position 57,292 of record VWZK01012348.1, read on the forward strand.
GCTGTGGAGCTGACTCTTCCTATCTCATATGGTAAAGTGCCTATGTATACTTCCTTCAGCATTACATCAAAGGAAGATAATGTCCCTTGAGAATTATTTGTTTCCTTGCGAGTAATGGGAAGGATTAATCCTGTAGCTCTCAAATCTAGACTCCATTCAGCTGCTGTGCAAAGCAACTTCCAGAAGTCTGTGCTGCTAAACATAGTGTTACAATTAAATGTATTAAACATTTTTCTTTTTTTAATGGGTGGTTTTATTTTGGGATCTTATTAATGCCATGAACTGTTTGATGTGTAATCCTGGAACTATTACAGTGCTAATATGTGGAGATGTATTTTCTTTTTACTTCTTTGGTCTGGTTTGAGCAGCTGTTACCATTGTGGCTTGACAGAAGAAGCCTAGAGTACAAAAAACATTTGCCAGTTGGGGTTATCTATATCATCACAGCACCCATGGGCAAGGGTATGAGTGGCCTTCAAAAAATATGAGCACCAACACAAATGCAACTATTCTTTTACTTTGTTCAGATAATACTTTAAGATGAGAAGCTTGGAAGCACTTGATGTCTGTTTATTTCACAAAATAAAGCTTGTTGCCAGGTTGCAATCCTACACAACTGACATTTTAGCACCTATCACCTGTGCAAATTAGAGAATAAAAGTTGAAAAACACAGAGAGAAGACTGCAGTAGATACCTGGACCTTTGCAAACAGCATTTCTGGCAGAAGTGGGAGCATGCAGTCTCTCAGGCAGGTATTTTAGTACAGCTGATTTCTGCCTGCTCGGTTTTATTTGCCTGGCTTATCTCAGCACTTCCCAGTGTCTTAAATCTACATGTTACAGTCTCCTTAGTAGCATTTCTCTCTGTATTACCCTTTTACAGATGAAGCAGTGGGGGAGAATTCAGCCCAGGGAGCAGAAGCAGCTGGTGTAGGGAAGGAACCCACACCCAAAGTGTCTGAAGTGTGTGCTCTCACCACCAAGCAGCCCTTCCTCCCTGTCCTAGGGTCATTCCTAATGGTAGAGTGGACACAAAGAGAATGGAAATGAAATGGGAAACTCACAGAGCTTATATGGAGGAAAGGCAAACAGACTTTAGTGGGTAGGTTCCTCAGTTGAGCAGGTAGACCTTACTGGTTGCACAAAAAAAGCTGTTTGAGAAATGTGTGGTTAGCCTTGGCAGTATAAAGAAAGCTGAGTAGAAACTTGTAGAAATTTTAAAATACACAGAAAATAAAACTGGTATTCCAGTAGAAACTCAAATAATTGCCTCTATTTCACTTCTGTCATCCTTCAAAGCTGCAAAGTGGCAAGAAATTACAGCACAATGTTCCTACTAAAGCTGAATGAAAACTGACTCTAAGTGATTTTTAAGGAGAAATATCCACTACAGTAATACTGCTGTAAAGAAAAGAGTTGGAATTACATTTGTAGATTTTATAACCTGAACCCAAGCAACCTGAATCCTTTGTCTTCCATTTCTATGTTCATGTTTTCATATCTGTGATATTGAGATTATTCTAATTGTCGGGACTTGAGGGAATGCCCGCATTAGTTGGAATGCTTTCAGGAAATGGGGTTTTATTTTTAGAGGAAATGAATCAAATCCAGATAAAATCTAGAGCTGAACTTGGCAATTACGTAGTTTTGAGCACTGAGTAACACATCTGAGGAGAGAGATGAGTTGGATTTTTTTTTCAGTTGTTACTTGATATGCAGGGATGCTGTCAGTATGTGCAATGTATTTTGATTGTATTGACATATTAGTTTGTGGGAAAAATGCAATGTATAGGAAGCATTAAAATTCTACTGGGAGAAAGCAGTGACGTTCTCCTCCACAGAATTTGTTCTCCCATTTCTGAGTGTCAATGGAGGGGCAAGTGGTCATAAGTTACAGTGAGCAAAGCGCACAAATGTTTCAATGAAATGTTGCTAGTTTTGGTCTTCTACTCGATTTAGGTCTTATATCAGAGAACAATCCAGACATCTCCTCTAATATTAGTGCTTCGAAAAGCTAAGTTTTCTTGCAAAGCAAAAAAAAAAATACTCTTATCAAGATTTACTTTTTTTATATGTACTGTAAAGTCCCTTTAGCTGTCAGGCTTTGTGTATGGTGAGGTACAACTTTTTGACTAGTAATATGCTTGAATTAATGCTTTATACTGTAAAGTACTCCTAGAAGAAATAGATCTATTTTTTTTAATAGTAAGAAATTGAGCAGTGAAACTTCTGTTCTCAGTTCCCTACAGAACTTCTTTAAACCTCACAAGAAGGTAAAAAAGAAGCATGCAGTAGACATGACTTTATTTAAAATAATAATAATAAAAGAAGGCAGCAAAGGAAAACCTGTCTGGAGTCTCTAAAGACAGACATCATCTCATTTTGAAGAGGAGACAGTGTAATTTAGAAGTTCATTTAAGTAAGTTAAAGAAGAAAAGCCTTTGTAAGATCTGATGACACTGGTCATCAGCCTTCTGTGTTAGCACTGTAATGACTGATAAGATCTTGTCTTCCGAGTTACATTCTAACCTAGTGCTGTATCATGTTATGCTGAAAATCTGTATTATCTCCAGTACAGGCTCTCAGGCTCAAAGCAACGCTTATACCTTTGGCTTTAGCTGCCACAAATCAGGAGAAATTTTTCCAGCTGTTGAAAGGGATCTTGAAATGATTTTATAGCTGAACTCCAATCAGATAATGCTAATCTCTAAGGAGCACAATGATGCATTCACAGGAGAAAATACGAATATTGCAGTTCACCCCAGAGGTGACTGTATTTCCATTTGATAAATCGTCATCATCTTATCTGTCAAGCTTTGAATGTGTCTTTGAGCCTTTGGAAAGGATGAATCTCTGTGGATGTGGTTCACTGCCATTTAGAGCAATATGCCAAATGGCATATGCTCTATTACACATAGTCAAAGAAGATTAATCGTTGTATTTGTCAACAGGGAAAATAAAATGGAAACTTTTTTATTAATTGTTTTGACTTCATGGACTTGTTGAAATGGGATGATTCTGGAACAGCTATATGGCATTCCTGTCAGAGCCTCACCTTTTCCAGCACAAGGTGCCTGAATCAGAGTAAATTAGTGAACTTGTATCATCTTAAAATGACTGTAACAGCTTAATCGGCCTCAGAGTTTTGCTGTTGTGAAAATTTGATAATCATCTAAATTGAACCTTAAACTGAATATTTTCTCCTGGCCTTGGTACATTTTAGACTTAACTGCAGCTTTAATGCAGAGTATTTCAAATACATCCAAGGCTGTGCAAGGTTTTCAAGTTGTTAGAGATTTTTTGAAAATGATACACGAAAAATCTTTAACCTTGAAAGTGGTAAAGTGATGTTTGAATGTAATGAAATGCTTGCCTCTAAACTGATGTGTGTCTATGCATATGCACACACGAATATGTAAATCTAAACTTCATTTATTTTTGACTGTTGTTAGGACTCGGCGTTTGCACTGCCCAAAAGGGATTTGTTTTAGAAGGCATAATACTTGGTAATATACTTTCATCCTTCCAGAGAAGTATGCTGCCTGAGTATCTATCAGAAATAATATGCTGTGTCAGTTGCTTTGCCAAAAGTGTTGGTTGGCACGGGAGCTAACCCCTATCAGTGGTTGTAGAGCACGATCGGGAAAACACTTCAATAAGACCTGCAAGCATAGTCGTCATTGTTCTACTTCAGTTCCTTTTGGCTAATCAAGGTGACATGGGCAAGTACAGTGCTATCTGAGAATATATTCTGGATTTAATGAGACACATCGGGTACTCTTCCTGTACATGTTGGATTCGGAGCCCTACGTGAAGACTTGACACTGATTGAATGGCTGCTGATGCTGAGAGTGTACATGGGTCTGCCACTCTATTTTACATGACCTTCGTAAGATCCACTCTGTGTAGTGAGTGGAGTGCTGCGTTATTGCTATGGGGCTTACAAAAATAGAATTGCAAAGAAATAGCTGACGTTTGATTCATTAAGGCTATACATTTTTAAAAGAATGCCAGTGCTTAAAGTGAACATTTAATCACTGTCATCTATCACTAAAAGAACCCTCCGTTATGTGTGTTTGAACAAACGAGCTCTAAATGAGAATATTCCTAAGTAGAGCAAAAGACAGTATTAAGACCTCTTCTGACACACAGTTTCTTTAAAAATATGGTACTTGTCCTCAAACTGATGGTAAGGTGTGGCTGCAATTTTCAGCACCCTAGACATGTTATTTTGAGGTAGCTCCTTTTTATCGTCTAGAAAGAACTGTACCTCTAAAATAAGATACCTGAGCTCTAGTTATCACTAGGGGAGTGTTAAATGGAGACAATCTGCTGAAGGTATTAAACTACCCTCCTGAATGTCGTCTTTAGAAAAGTGGAAAAAAAATCTGTGGATCCAAAAATGTGAGCAATCAAAAAAAGAAAGAAATATGTAGTCTCAAAATATTAATTCCTGACCTTCCAAATACCCTGTAGCATGTGCAAAAAGTAGCTTTGAAGAAAAGATGACTAAGTTACATTACTAAAGGGTAAGAGACAGTCATCTGGAAAATGGTAGCCTTTTCTGCGACACCTCTGTTAGCTTGGCAGAGATCTCTAGCAGCAGAGGGAAGAAGTTTGTGTTTTAAACTTCTCCATATGGAAAAAAGGCATGCATTTGTAATTGCCATGTCTTCACTGCTGCATTCTTAGGAAAAGAGTTAAAAGAGCTCTAAACCTTGCTTGGGTAATTCTCTGCCAGGAATTGCCTGAGTATCTTTCTCCTTCCTGTTCTGGATTTTTAAGGAAGAGGGTCATCAACTTTCCTCTCTACCTGGGTCACTGAGAAATTATGTTGCCTTGTACTGCATCCACTCTGCTCCATGTGCTATGGGAATGCTGAGGAGAGGAGCTGTATTCCCATTTCACTGGTATGGTATTTGATCCCTACCTCTTTAAAGGGACTTTCAATGTCATAAATCTCAAAAATGATGTCAGCAAGACTTATGGGAAGGTTCCTAAAGCTTTGGACTTTCCCTCCTTGCTGAAGAGCCACCATGTCGAGTGGGTAAATTGATATGTTTGTATTTGTCATAGACAGTAAATTAAGAAGGTAAGCTCATCTCTGAACATTTGTGTAGATATTCAGTTTTACTGGTATTTAATTCTTTATCACAGGGAGGTTTCCTAGCAGTTTCTTGTTGCCATGACAACACAAACAATCTGTAGCATATAGAATTGGGGTTGCTGCTTACACTTTGCCTCTGATTTTTGTGTAAGAGAATGACATGCATACTCACTTGAAATACGTGTTATTCCAACTACACCAGACTATTATCTTTTACAGTAAATTACTGAAGCTCTTTGCCTGTGTGACTTCTTGTAAACTAGAACCTTAAATTATGTGCATTCTGGCTGCTACTTCATAGAAGGATCAGTTTCTAGCAGATAAATATTTTGCCTGTCTCAGAAGACAACTTGGAAAGTTGTTTGTCCCCTGCTCTTTTTATTCTATTATGTTATGTTTTCTGGAAATGGCTTTTGACTCCCCGATGATTGCTTGTCACATAAGTCATAACGGGATTTGGATGAAAACGACAAACCGACAAAAGCTGCATTTCAATAGCTTTTTGTAGTATTCTACACAACTGGCCCTCCACCTCTTGCTGATTTAGAGTAAGGCTGGTTCAGTATGAACTGATTTGAAGAAGTTTTGAAAGTCCCTGAATTTTAGATTTTTCTGATGCGTGCGTACGTGATGTGTTTCAAACTGTACTCCAGCTCCCATTGAAGTCTACGGCACCGCTGCCATCAGTCCCTATGGTGCAGAAGTGGACTGATAATGAGCTATTTAACATTTCACTTATCTAAATTGTCACAGCTTGAAAGCTGTAGTAAAAGACTGGAGGGGTTTTGGAGTGACTGAAGGGCCTGTAAGTGTAATCAAAGAGACCAAATTGTGTGTGAGAAGCTGTTTCATCTCAGTCTCTTTCATCTATGGAAACCTGATAGAATTTGTTTAGTAGATTCTGGCGTACAAAAAATGCAGAGTCAGATGCAGCATTCAGAATGACTCTTCAGAACACAGACAGATGAATAGTTTTGCAGTTAAGCAGCTGTAACTCAGTAGTTTTAAGTTCTTCACGTTCTGTCACAGAACTTCTAATGAGAAAGTCTTGTTTGTAAAACGTATGCGACTTGGTTTTCTTATCTGTACAGTATTGGACCCTTATCTGTCTTCCCTGGAGAAGATCTGAAAATATATGCTCTAATATGGAGTATTTCAAAAGAGTGGTGATAAATAAGATAGCTCTCTATTATGATATCTGTTGTGTTTAATATTAAAGTATTTCGTATTTCTGATTTTAATGTGGTGTTCAGAACTACATAGAAACACATAAAAAACCAACTCTTCCATCTGAGATCATTGTTAGGAGTTTCAGCTTCTGAAATTCAATTTGACTACTTTCAAAGAGATATTCAAATCAACAAATGGATTTTCTTTTTTTAAAAAATTACCTAAATCCTGGTAAAATATGGAATAAATTGTAGTAGTTAGGCACACTTGCTAGTACAGTAGATGAGATACGAAACAAGTGTGACTTCATATTCTTCTTTTCCAAAGGCTTAATTATAGAAAAATTAACGATAAAAGAACTAAGATGTTTAGTGTATATGCTACTGCAAACTGTCAGCGAGGTGGGAAGAGCAGCAGTGTACACAAGGTAGAACTGATCTTGGAATTGCCAGATGCTGTAAGCAAAAAATAACTTTGAGTTCACAGGTAAACTTATATAATGTTTTCCCTTGAATTTTAGGATTCTGAAAACCAGTTCAGAACCAGTACAACAGTAATAATGAGAGTTGGGCCAGATCACAGCATTCTCTTCAACCCCAGGGAATTAAAGTTTTATAGACTGGTGCTGCTACAGAATGTTATTTTTTAGTATTAATAATAACCTGTCAGTGAATGAATCCAGGTTATTATTCATCATCTTCAGGCTTTCCTGCATCTTCCTTTCTGTTCCTGAGTATAAATTTCTGTGTTCAGTTAAAACATCTGTGATGTGTTTGTAAAACAATGGGTAAATCATCCCTCCTTTTTACTTTGACCCAGAGGCAGCAGCCTCAGTTTCTTTGATAGTTTGTTTGCCTTTCTTCAGCCGTGATGTTGTGCAGTTATTCTCACACCGATTCTCTTGGCAGATAGATGACCTCCCCTCTCACCATCTTGCCCACTGTTAATTTAAAATGTTGATTGACAAAGTTCAATTCTTAAATTAGGACTGCCTTGTGTAGAAAATATTCCCTAGGAAGTCTCTGCCATGGAAAAGTTAAAATTCTAGGAGTGTCTGTATGGCTTAGAGGCATTATAATTTTTAAATTTTATTTTTGTTTAGCATTGATGGTTTGTTTGCAAAATGAACAAGTACATGGAATGAGAATTTTTAAATACAAATCACATATTTATGCCAATAGTAATGGGTACTGAACAAGATCTGTTTATTTACCATGTGACATCAGACCTATGAGCTAAAATCCTGTACCCAAGTAAAGTGAAAAAGGAGAGTTTTTGTGAATGCCACATCTTTCCATTTTCACCAGCCCTAATAAAGGCTAATTGTAGTTTCAATGGAGAAAACTATTCTGAAAAATCCTGAATGTATTTTTCTGTTATTTGTGTCTTTCTATATGCGAAAGGTCTGTCACCATTTCTGGAGACCATTCTGAGTAAACTATTTGATAGCAAATTGATGCAGGAAATCATCTAGAAAAGCAGTAACTTCAGCTTCGAAGTGCTCTTGAAGCTGCACAGGGAAGTATTAGTAAGAATTAGACTTTAAAATAAGCAACTGAGAAGTTGTAAGATTATGGGAGAGTAAGTCAGAATCTGATAACATACTGTATGAGAAAGTTAATATAAGCAAACTGTTCTTCATCAGGTTAACAAGTTTGAACAGGTAGTGATTTATTTATGAAGCTGATAAAGGGTAAGCAAGAGGAAACAGGGGGCTCAAATTCAAGACAGTAAGCTGAAGGAAATTTGACATTGATTCCTTAAAAGGTTGGAATCTTTAAGGTTGTCCTTAAGGCAACACTCTCTTGATTTCTTGTCGCTGCATGAAATAAATGCCCGAAACCAAACCACCAGGGAAGACAATGTTGATATAATCAGGGTATTCTGACCTTGTGTTCTTAATGGTGATGTCCAGGTGCATCTGGATGTAGAATGAGACTTACAAAGTTACTTACAAGTAGTGCTTTTTCACAACTGGAATCATATTGTAGTATGGTGGGTGAATTTTAATCTGAATTTGAGTGACTGCAACGCTATTTAACAGGAACAACTAGGCCAGAACCCAGGCAGTGGGGCTGACATTTAGAAAAATGAGATGTACGCTCTTCTGGACATGTTGTGCTGGATAATGACAAAGCTATGAACTACTAAGAAAAGTGGTTCTAGACAGCATTTTGTTTTGCCAAAGATCTGGATTTGCTTGTGTGCCTGTGTTCTTAAAGTTATGAGTAACTGTATTGGAGACTCCGTTGATGTCTGTAAGTGAAACCAAGGAAAGCAGAACTCTTTATTGCAGAGGTTAAGAAGAGAGGTAGTTATGGCAAGACGGGGACCAACTCCTTCAGGGTGAATTTCTCATTAGCAGTGTTGAACTGGGCAAATACAACAATAGAAATGTAATGAGAAATATTACACTTTTTTACAACTTTCATATTCATACACCCACAGGTGTAAATGTACATTTCCTTTTTATTTCCTCTCAAATAGTTTTCTTGTTGTTTTGGATGTTCTCTGTATTTCTGAGTGATATTGTTGCTTGTAAAACTTGTTCTCGCATAAACTGATCAGATTAACACTCCATCTGAATGCATGTAAAAAAACCTCAGCATACCTATAGCGTTTACATTAACTGTGCGTGCTTCCAGTCTTTGCCGTCTTCATTGACATTGAACTTGGCACTTTTCTAACTCAATGTCTGCAACAAAGTCTTGTTGTTTTCGTTTATTTTGTGGTTGTTTTTTTCCCCTGAGTTTGTAGTACATTTAAATCAAGCAGGATGACTCAGGAGTTCATATGACTTTGTTTACTGTGCATTAGCTTGTATTTGTCAAATCTGTATTTCATCTCCGACCTCTTCCTTCTTGCCTGTGCTCTCAGACTGAACTTGGATTATTCATAGGAAGTGGATGCATAAATAATAGGAAAACAGGTGAAGTTAGTTTGGTTTTAAATGTAAGAATATTCACCCTTTTTAGAGACTTTAGCAAATTAAAAAGGTGAAATAAGCACTTATTAAGCAGCAGTCACTACTGCAAAACACTCTGTTATAAATTGCTTATGTCCAGAGTGTTAGTGTGATGACAATTCTGTGCTGATGTTGCGAAGGAAAATCCTGTTGAGGATCCTGTTCTCTTCCACAGCATTATCTTGGATATAAATTCAACAGTCTATTAGGATATAGAGACCTGGAGGTGATTTATGTTTGCTTTGCCTTCCATTTTAATGATTTACATCCTACTAACCTCATGCATACATTGGGAACTTATGTTCCATATTTAGTTTCAAAAATGGAAGGGTTTATGTAAAATGGAGGGATGGAGATGTCTTCTATCCAGACTTTGTGATCATGTCATGCTGTTGTGTGGGGAGCAAGGGTGGCTAGTTGCTGGATGGTGCTAACTACCAAGATTGAATTTGTTATGTGGTTAAGACACTTCTGTTTCAAGTCTGTTTAGAAGCTCAGAACTTCATTTTTCCTATTCAGGAGGATAGAAAGGGTTATGTGCAGCTCTGGTCAAGTTACATGAAGTGGCTAAGAGCAGCAAAAATCCCTTTAAAGTTCTTCCTCACCTGTATGAATTAGCACCTGAGGTGCTGCAGGCCAGATGTGGCCCATCAAGTGTTCTGTGTAGGATTACAGGTAAATGTTCTGCAGTCCTGTTGTGAATTCAACCACAGATGATGTAGTGGGCTTGCTCCTCACAAGCAGTCACTCTGACATCTGGTCATCACCGTAACATCTGGAGGTAAAAACCACCACCAAACTCCCCTGCATGACACCTTTGAAGACTATGGTAAAAAGACAGATGATTCATGAAACAAGAAAAGGAGTTTGATGCAGGGTGTTATCTGAGGCCTCTTCCAGACAGACTTGCATTCCCGCTTAGTTTAGAGGCATTTTGACTGCTGTGGTTGACATGGTCTCTTAGCATTAGTCACAGGCAGCCTGGGCTGACAGTAGGATCTGTTCAGAGTACACATTTTTGTGCAAGCATAATATTGTTTCCTTTATATACCAGATAATTGAAGAGCAATTTTGGCTGCTATTTTGCAAATAAGCGTGCTGGAACGATGAATACAAACCAATCACAAATATGCCATTCAGAAGTTGGTGGTTCTTTGAAGGCTTTGACAACTCTGTAATTGCTCCCAGGCTCATCAATTATACGCATTTTCTTTTTATAAATTAGAGCAAACTGCTAACCTGATTCCCTGAGTATTGTCCTCTTATGTTTTCATAAAGCTTTTAGATTAATTAATTCTTAGATGAACATAATTTTACAAGTACATCGGATGCTTTCTGGAAAGCAGTCATTAATCACTGTGATGTGACCTCAATCATATCTTGCATTAAAAATATGCTTTTATATTAATCAATTATTAACATTATCTAGCACTATGTCCTACATTTAGACATTGTCCTTATTACTTGTTTCTTGTTTGTAAAAAGCAAATAAAGTACGAAGGCCTCATGACACCTTCTTCCGAAGCTGTTGAATATCAGAAAGTTAAAGATATAAATTTTAGTGACCCTTGGACTGTGTAGGGTGGTTTGTGAACTTCTTCCAAGTCTTTGAGTTCAGCATTCAACTCCAGTTCATATTTGGCATTATGGCTGCAAATATTGTTTTGTTCTGGAGTTGAAAAGAAATACATAACCAAGATCTTGTGAAAACTTAAAGGTGAATGGATATGTATGTCTGTGTATCGTCTGTCTTTCTGGGCTTGGTAAACAATCTACTGGCAGACTGTTCTACTCTGTGTGACCTTGAGAAAGTCTCTTCAGATAGCTCCTCTTGACTTCCTTAATTTTTAATAGAGATACTGATGCCTGCCTGCCATACATTATGTATAAGTTGCATCTTTCTTTGCAATGTATTTTAAGATTTCTGGATGAATAGGTTTAATTTAAGAGAAAAATGATTAACTTCTTTCAGCCTGACTGAAATCTTCTGGACTTCGGAAGAAGCTGAAATATAATAAAATAATACAGAACTAGAAGCACAGACCACTTATTCACAAGTCACAACAGAATCTCGTGTGTGTGTCCCTGGCTATAGACATGATGGAGAATTTTTCTGGGATGTATCTTTTTAGTTTTCTGAAAAAAAATAAAAATTATTAAATCTAGCATCTCAAATACAGTTCATGGAAAAAAGCTTGATTTCAACAAATCTAATTCACTTGCAAAAAAAAATAAGAAATTTGTGTGAAACATCCTAGTGCTGTCTTAGTTTTAATTGAAGATGAACGTGTGGAGTTGTGGTCACTTTATGAAAGCTGAGCTATTTAAGGGGTTGTAACTAGAATGAAAGAAGCTTATCTTTCAGCTCTACAGGTTTGATCCCTGTGCTGGGATGTTCCCAGACAGACTGGTTGGTTTCTGAAAGATATTGATGGAAAACAGTTGCTGCCTGCAGAAAAGTCACTTTTTAAAGTTTGAATTACCAGCCTGCACAATCCACAGATTCCCAGATAAACAAGAGCTTGTTACCTGAAATATAGTTTATTCTGATTATACCATCCAGGTGTGTCTCAGTGTTAGTTGTGAATATTCTTGCTATCTTTGATGGAACAAAGTTGTCTTGGTGGATTTCCTTTCATATGAAACCTGACAACCATTAACTCACATGCATATTAAAGTCTGTCCAGAAGAGGACATTGTGATGTTTGGACACAGGGTGGTTAATGAGCATGACATCAAGAAGCATCAAACATTAATACCATTATATCGAGGTGACATGATGGCGCTTCCAGAACTGAAATTTTAGGTTTTGAATGAGCTGGTTTAGTATTTCACTGTAAGACTTAAATGTTGTTTGATGGGTTAAAAAAAAAGTTTATTATGGACATGCACTCAGCTCTTCTAACACCTTTGTTGTAGAACAGTTTTGTTGAACACTTAATTAAACTGAGAAGACCAATTCAAGTGCTTAAAACCACAAACTAGCTACTCGGACCTTTTGACCAAGTGATGAGCGTAGCTATATTCAGGCTAGTGATCAAACTCAGTTTTAAAAAGTGAGAACATTTCCTCCAATTGTTAATTTGGGGTAGGATATGAAAGGGTATCTTGAGAGCTCACAACTTCAGGATAGAAACTAGCACGTGGCGATGGTGGGTGGATGCTGGTGTGAGGAACAAAACAAGCTTTGCGTGTTTGAACTTCTTACTACTGTCTTGATACGATTGTATTGTACTGAAAATGTCCAGTTTCAGAGGTGCAAGGGTTGAAAAATCCTCTACAGAATTAAAGGATTTTCTTTTAGAAAACAATTTATTAGGACAGAAGAGAATTTATTGAAATTAACCCAGGGGGCTTTTCCTGAACTAGACCTTACGTGTGTGCCACAGTGGTGCATGCCATGTAATCCCTCCTTAGGTTCACTAATACAGATTCACTACTTATGAGCCTTAATTCTAAATTGTATTTTAATCTTTACAGCGTTGTAAAAATACCCATGAGATTTGGGAATGTGTTTCAAGCCACAGTGAATCTGAATCATGAAGTGGAACGACAAAGATTTGTTCTTGCTTCTTGATCCACATTGTTGCACATAATAAAATAATTCCTATTATATTTCAGAGATTATCTTTTCATTGCAGTAAATGAAAGTGCATGTAGTCAGGGAATAGCTCCAGAAAGCTGCAAGGATTTTTAATTTTAGCAATTTAGCTTCTCTTTGCCATATAAAAATATCAGACCATTTTGGAAGGGGCAGTGAAGGGGAATGAATGGGAAGTTACTACAGAAACCATAAACTCAAAACCAACTGTTTCCCCCTTTTATTGCATTTTTTTCTGCAACATATACTGTTTGGGAAATTATGTCAGTGAGTGGAAATACAAAACATGAATTCCTGCTCCTCCCCGCCTGACAGTTCTGTCTTGTAATTCTCTCGGCTTGGAGTATTCTTTTAGATAATAGTATTTATACTGCCAAAGAGCACAGGTTGCCATTTTATCTCAAGCATGGCTGTACTCCCTTCTTTCTGTAATGTAAACAAAGTTCATTCTTTAAGAATTTTTTTTTTCTTTACTATTAGGTTTAGTTATTGCTCGAGTGGATTCATTGTTCTTGTCAAAATGCGCTTACACCTTAGGTCTCTGGACTATACATCATAGGTGGTGTTTTATGTAATGTAACTTTCACTGTCATAATTTGATGGGCCTTTCATTGTTTATGGTGTTTTGTAGGTTAGGCAGGGCCAGAATGTTACTCAGGTGGTTAAAGTAAGATGTGGTGTTCAATCAGTTTAGCAAATAAAAAGAAAAAAAATCGGTATGATATTTCTAAACCGAAACTAAATGTGGTGATCTGGTAGTGCTGGACTTGATCTTAAAGGACTCTTCCAACCAAAATGATTCTATGATTGCAAATCTTTAAGACAGCTGAAAAAAGAAGAGAGGATGGTGATGTGACGCTAGAGATGCCCCCGTAGAAGTAATTGGTACAGTCTGCCCAGAAAACATTCCTTTCTCTCATCCCTTTGAGACGCAGTAAAGCAGGATCTTTACTTTTCCAGTTACTCACAAGTAGCGGTGAATAACAGGTTGCAGGGTTAGATAGACTTTTAGTAAGGTGGTCCTTATGAAGTAGTTTGAAGCTTCTTGATACTCAGTATTTTTTAATTATTTTTTTTAAATTAAGGTAGCTGTTTGGCTGTCTAAAGGGAGACTATAGCGTCTAAACTTGGAATTTTTTTGTTGGAAAGTCCTCATCAAAGTTTCTTGTGACTAATGACTTATAAATAGAATTCAAGAAGCGTTAGCATAAAAATGCTGCAGAAAATGCAAGAGGAACATAGAAACAAAAGTTTTTTAATTACTTAGAAGTGCCGTCAGAATTGGCAGGTAACTTTCTCCTGGGGCCCTGTAAAATATGCACAAGCTGTTAGTTTTGTGTATCAACAAGTTTCTCTTTGTGCAGCACAAAGGAAAACTCTGAAGGAGTCAACTTGATGCCAAAATAATTTTCCAACACTCTTTCCTCAGGTCTTCTCATTTCAGTGGTTCTCTAGCTTATGAACGTAATTTGTTGTTCTTTTATGTTTTCATGCTATGAAAAAGGATAGAAGATTGAAAGCATTGGGGTAAATTCCCTGAAGGCTCTTGTTTCAAGAATGAACCTCAGGTTTTTTTTTGATTTAGGTTAGACATTTTTTTCTTCTGTTTGAGAACACGTATCTGCCTCCCCTGACTACTGTGGTAAAAGCTTTCCTTCCACCTATGCGTTGTTCTCAGCGTTTACTGGGGAATCTGCTTGGGACCTGTCTTTCATGAAATCTGGCGAATCGCTGGTCCCCAGTGTTGCAGCTTACAGATTTAGCACATGCTCTGGATGAGAAATATCTCTGAACAAAGGAAGTAAAGACTTCTTCCCCATGTCTACAGTAGATACCCTAAAAAGTGTATTGCTGAAGAAAACCCAGCAGAGCCAACCACAGCGGCTATTAAAGCTAACTAAGAAAAGTCTGCCTTGCCCTAGTGGATGCTCTCTGGCAGAGCTGCAGGTAGGCTTTCTTTATATTGCAGACCATATCCTGCATCTGTGAAAGGTCATATATCGATAGGCCCATCACCTGCCATAGACTGGAGGCATCAGTGTCAATATTCTCATAGGAAGCTGCTGCCAGTCAAAGAACACTACCAAGTAGAAGAGCAAATGACACCGTAGAGCATATTGGCTTCCTACTCATCCCTGCACCAGTCATCCAGAAATGTGGTGCTATCGAGCAGTCATCTGAGCTGCTCTTTCTGCTTGATGTCGGCAGTACAGTTAGACAGTTCTAGAAGGGTCAATGGCTATTAATTAAGGATGAGTAATTTGAGTGATAGTAGCAGCATAGCAGTGTTTCTTCTGGGCTGCTAATGTTGCTGAGAAACCCAGGCAGAATGCCAAGCTAATATAGCTGGGAAGATCTTCTGGAATTTGGTTCTTTCCACAGGATTATACTTTGTGCTGTGTTGAAATCTTCTTACGGATTAAATTGTTGCATGACTGGCTTTGCCGTATCCGCACAAAGGAGTCAGATGACTACAAGAAACAAGACATTTTATGCTGAAAGAGCATCTAATGCGTATCAAATTTATCTCATGTTCTGTAATGACATTCTGATTGTCCTTTTTAACAAAAATATCTCTAGCTGCAAACAACCTATTGACACAATAGATTATGCAGCAATCTGTAGCTTTTGAAGATTAAAGCTTCATTAAACTTCCTTAAACTCTTTTCAAATGCCTTTTCAAAACAAGATGTGGGCAAACGTGACAAGCTGTCCTGTCCACTTTTTATCTGCTACAAGATAAAAGTGCAAGTGAATTTAAACAAGTGTAGAGTTTGAAGGCCGTTAGCAGAGTGTTTAAGCACGTACCCGACTTCAATCTGAGTTGCATGGCTGTCGAATAGCAATGAGAACATAGAAACAAGAACACCCGTGACAGGCTGTACAGCCTGTTCATCCTCTTCTCAGAGATTGCACCGAGCTTATCATTCATAGATGCGTTGTCATTATCACTGTTATTGTCATCATCATCTTGCCCTACAGGACGGCTGACTCGGGAACCGTAAAAATGATACATAATCAGATATTTCCCACTGTTTGCCTTCAGCGATTGTACTGGAGTTTGTAATTTGTGGGGTTTTTTGCATTATATAAAAGGAGGGCACGTGTGTAAGGCTGCATATTCAAGGTTAAAACATGCAGATTTATGATTACATCATAGTTTATATTTCTGCAGACACTTAGGATATAAAAAAGAAAATATGTTCACAAGTACTCTTTCCAAGAATAGATAGACACTAGTAAGTCTCCAAATGTTTTGCATTTTGTCTGTAAATATTATACTTTCCTACGATCATTTATTGCCTGCCGTTTTATCAAATATTTTTAAAAGGGGTTTATACTAAAACCAAGAAGCTTGTGGACATCAGCACAGCTCATTCTACGATCTGTGGTACTTAGCTGTGAGTACTTGCTATGCAAACTGTAGCGTTATCAGGTGGAAAAGGCTGGTATTTGTTCAATGTGATGGCATTTATGTATGATGACGCATCCTTGGCGTTATTGGAAGCAAATGGTTGTTGTACGATCAGTATAGAGGCAGAAAGTTGTGGGGAAGTTCAGCAAATAATGGTTAAATGCTTTGAATGGAGCACAGAATTAGGTGCTGAAAGATGAAAATTCTTGGCAGGAGGAAAAATACTTTGATGTGGTCAGCAGTCTGGGAGATAATAATTGGTATTACACAGAAACGTGTACAGCTTGCCACAGTGGCAGGAAAAAGAGGTTTTGTTCCTCCCCTCAATCTCTGAGAAGGAAAAAGGAAAATGAGATTTTTTTTTTCTCTACTTCCTTGTCATGCAAGGTATGACATTTTGGAACTAAATGGCAAATTAGTATCAACATTTTTCTATGCGGATTCAGCACTTGCTTATCTATGAAATGTATGGGTCTTTGGAAATACTCATGGTTTCTGTTTTGACAAGCTCTTTTGCTGCAGTGATTTTACTTTTTTTTTCCAGAAGATGCTTCTCCAAACAATAGGCCCTTTCAAAACCTTTTGTTAAATAAATATTTTGAAAATTAGAGTTAAGCGATGAATCTTTGTATTGTACCATAAACAAGCCTATTTGATTTGTTAGGAAAATGGAATTGTATTTCATTAGCATGAAATTGTAAAATGTGAAAACTGAGAGAACCTTTTTAACTGAAAGTTCTTGTGGACTTAAGAGTCTTTTCAGATTTCTTTTGTATCAATTTATCAAAAGCAGGTTGTAAATCCAACAGTTTACAACTACCTTTAAACAGCCTTTTTCTGAAGCAAACTTCCTGACAGACATAACTTAAGATGAATATTAAATTTTGTACTTTTACTTCACCTAAGTGCCGTTTTTATCTGGGCATTGTCACGCTTGTCTTCCTTCGTCAGTGACACACATCTGCGTGTGGCATCGTGCCTGTCATACCCTGAATTGAGAACTTGCTCCCCTTCTAATAATGCACCTGCTCTGAAGCACATCCTCAACGATGAGATACTAATTTTTCAGAAAATGGTCCCAAAATTTATAGAAAGTTTGTAATAGAAAGTTTGTGGGATGGATTGCCCTCATCATCGCTTGATTGAAAACGGTGTCTGATAACTCTGCACTCAGACTCATCTGTGTGCCCCTCTACAAAAATCAGCATCCTTTTGATTGAAGAAGATTTGGCTGTACATCAACTGTGCAATTCAAACCAGTATGAAGGAGCATGCTGCTCTGTTGATACTGTTGCAGATCTTAATAATACCAATAAAAAAAAAATCAATCTATAGCTATTCCCCTTTTTTTTCTAGAGAGAACTGTAAGTAACAATTCAGACGCAGTCTTGTGAATTCAGTTTATTGTGATAAAGAACAGGCTGCTCCAGTGTACCCAGTGGAAACAATGAAGGCTGGAGTCAGAAACATGGGCACGTATGTCATACTGTATCTAATCTGCATTTTTTTTCCCCCTTTCTGCTGTAATGCTGTAATTGCACTGATGGAGCATTGCCATGAAAGAGATACAGGATGTATTGGAGTGTCAACTAAATTCAGTTCACTGGTACGCTCAGAGGGGAACCTTTTGTACCAAGCAATCCGAAAATGTACTTCTATAATTCTTGTACTATGAAAGGCACAAATTAGTTTTCAGTATACTCCCTGGAAATGGGTGGTACCTTAAAGCACAGTGACACAATGGTGCTAAGCATTACTGTAACTTTCTGAAAATTCAATTTTTTTTCTTTTTTTCCTGATGTTTCCTTGAGAGAACAATTTTGGTTTAAGAAATGAACTCCGTGTGCTTCAAATTGTTCAGGACTCCCTTCTCCCTCCCGCCCCTTAAAGTTATTTTGGAAATGAAATTTTCACTGAGCTGCAAAAGCCATTTAAGTACCTCTGAAAAATACACCTCTTCTACTCTGGTTAGCATGGTTCACAAAGCATGCCAACAAAACAGAGAAGAAATTTATAGCTGACTTTATAGGATGCAGGATAATACCTTCAAGTGCAATATATTCCTGAAGGTCTGTACGGTGTTTGAGCTGATCTTTTAGTAGCTGTGATAATGAAGGATTAGTAAATAGTTTTGAACGTGCCTAAAAGTGGTAGAATCTCCATCATTCTTGTCTAGGATCATTAGCTTCACAATAATGTTCTATACTATCATAGCAACTTTTCCTCAGATGCAAGTACAAAACAACTCTCAACTAAGAACAAGAAAGGATATAAATGGTGCTTGACTTTTTTTTCTTTCAGAGTCTGCAGAAACTCCCAGACATTTCTTAAAACTGATCTAATATAGTGGGCTAAGGGCTAAGGAAACATTAAGTTTTCTTAAACTGCTTGTGGACTTGATGGAAGGCTGTATGACAAGTTTCTGAAAACAGATATGTTTTGGCTATTTCTGTTCAATGCACTGTAATTCCAGCATATCATTTGTGTTGGGGTTTGTGTGTGTGTTAACAGCCCTACTTTTTCGTGATCTGCTCCACCTCTGGCTATCTGTTATGGAATCTTATCACAGTGTGAGAAAATGAGTGCTGTTCAACACCATCAAGCTTTCTACTGGTGCAGATCAGGCCATGTAGTTGGCCATGTAGTCACTACTGTAAATTTCTTAGAGCTTCAGTGACTTCTGTATTAATTTTCCCAAGGTGCAGTCACAGTCCTTCATCTGTGTTTCTGGGCCGCACCAGTGGAATAGGGCAGCCTGTTGCTGAAATGCTCTGCTTTCCCTTTGACGTAATTCACTTGGAGGTAATCATTCATTCCTCTGCGGCTCTTCTGATGCATGATGGGGGTTTTTTTATGCTCTCCAAATTGAAATTAAGTTTTCAAAATTGAGCCACTCTCACTGAAGCAAGAAAAAGATTTAAGAAATCAAATTTGAATTTTAAGTGCTTTTCTTACTAAAGTAAAGATACTATTTTGCCACTCTTGATTTTTCTCTGCAGTGTTTATCTACAGTTGGCTGCAGAATGCCTGTTCCTACAGGACATGTAATCCTTTTTTCCTTGGTTCCTTTCTACATATGATCAAAGAAATATTATTGCTGATGATTGTCTTGATTTTAAATAGCTATTTGATTAGTATTCTCTTTCAGAAAGTATTTTGATTTCTGTCTGATTAAGTAGTAGAAACTTTATATCAATTTTAATGATGGGAACACCCAGGAAGCTAGCATCGGAATCCCTCTGTACTATTGCTATATAAGCACAAGCTGAAGTAGTTCTTCCCTTACACTAGAAGCCTTGCTCTTCCAGTGTTTTATGCATCATCTTAACTTCTTAACTTTCAAGTTCCCCACTTGCCTAAGCTTGCTTTTGACCACGATCTAACAAACTGTTGTATATCTGAAGTCTTAGATACTCACGTGGGATAAAACCTTGCTGGCCCTTCCTCGGATGCTAAACCAGTCTGAAAGCCCCAGGACGCTTTGCCCACGCCTCCTTGTGCATAACAAGCCATATCCTCTTGCCTTTTTACCCTCCTCTTTCTCAGACAAAAGCAAGAATGTGTGGCGCGTCCCTGCGGTGTAACACTCCAGCTCTGCTGAAGGCTGATAAGAGGAAATATTTTCTACTGTTTAAAGAACCTCGAGTTGCAATAAGACATCATGCCAGCAACAATAGAAACCATTGTCTTAATCTGGCTTTCAGCAAAATAGTTTATTTTAATGTTGTATACTTGGTATGTATGATCATAACGAGAGATTCTGTTTATCTCAAGATACATGTCTATGTGTATTCAGCTTTCCTACTGCATTTTCAAGTGCCTAAATTTAGAAATAATGATCATTATTCTTTTTTTTTATTTGCTTGCTGTCAGTAGATAAAATAGAGAGGGGATGTTAAGAATGCATAAATTAGAGCATATAAGTACAGAAGGCAAGGGATGGAGGTTGCTATGGAAACTTCAACTCAAAGTTTTTGTTAATGTTAATATTTCCACAGTTATTCTTGCATTAACAGGTGGGTAACGAAATAATTGTTTGAAATCCAAGATAAAAGAAATGTCTTTAAAATCAGGAAGCTATGAAATGGCAGTAGTAACAATAACCTAACCATATGGCTTTGCTACAGAAGCCATCAACATGACTGTCATTGGCCAAAAAAGGTAACTGAAAACATTTGACCAGTCACTTCTTATTTTGGCTGCAAAGATGGGACAACATGAGCTTAGCATAGATAAATATCTAGAAACATATCAAATAAGGATTGGTAGCAATTTTTTTCTGTGCTGTTAGAAGTATAAGGATATAAAATATTTGATGGAAACCAGACATTATTTGTTTTAAAGGAAAGAGCAAGCCCCACAAAATCAATGTCAAGACAGGTTATGTTAATGTAGCCTTCCTGCTACAGTGCCAGATGGTAAGAGCACAGTAGAGTTAGCTCAGTGCTGTGATTTGAACAAGCACAGAGACACTCACAGACAATCAAGAGCCAGCGACTGGCCCAATGTGCTACTGAAAGAACGTTCGTGACACTGGATTGTTTTGCAGTGAATGCAAATCACAGCTGTGGTCTCACCCCTTCAACAGTAACTTGTCTGTCTGGGCTCCTTCTTCTATCAGAGCAGCAAAACAATAACAGTTACTGTTTCCAGACTCATTTCTTGGGACTCTAGAGGAGCACTTGAATACTTTAGTAGAGGAAAAAGGAAAGGAGAAATGTTTGCTGGTACCTAGAAAAGGGAATTGGAGGCAAAGAAATTGGGTTCATATTCCCAGTTCCGCTTTTGTCGTGTTTTATCGTTTCTTTTTCTTTGCCTCACCTGTGGCACCTGTGATGTTGTGCAGGGTGGAGTGAAAGTCTGGTTCTGTCTGACTTGTGCGGACTTGCTGAGCTGTTGTTTGAGTGCCCCCAGTATGTGAAAGGCCATTTCTTGCTGTCTTTGGGTTGCAGGCTCTGCGTTGGGTACAGAGTCAGAGCCACTTGAGCTGCTGGATGGAGGAGTTAGCCAGACATCCGCACTGGCTTTTGATCAGCAGTCTGTAAAAGCAAGTCAACCAGTGTAGATGAAGGCAGTAGTTAAAAGAATATAGTTCAGATTTTGGTGTGTATATTACAAGATCCTTAATGGGAAGATGTAACAAGCTGCGGAGGAGAATTCTGTGACAGCAAATGGATGGATTCTTGCACTTAGGGAAAAGGAGATGAGCTGTCAGGAAGCGGTAATAGTAGAGGAGGAATCAAAACTAAGCAGAACAAACAGTACTCTGCAAAAAAGCTCTGACAGAAAAACTGATAAGAAGCCATCAACAAAAACAAAAGAAATTGCAAATATTCTTAGCCACCAGGTTAATGGATGTACTTTTTGCCAAGCTCAGCGCTTCAGGGAAAGGTGTGCTTTGCATTCAACTACACTTGGGGAAACACTGAAGGAATGAATGTGCATCTTGACAAGATGGAATGTGTTTTTAAGCACACAGATTTGAAGGACTGATAAAATTAGCGGTGTTTTTCCCAGGGAAATATGCAAATGAAAATAAAGCGGCAATAACTATTTTATAGCTTGATGAACTTATTATTTTTTTTAGAATCTAACATTTCATAGATATGTACAATCTCTTTGTGCTGTTGAGGAGAGTGGGAATCTTTTACCCACTGTTTCCTTTGTCTCATTAATTAGCTGGATTTAAACTATATATTTCTTTAAGAAACATGAAATGCATTTATAGAACTTAAAAACATACTGCTCTGAGGAAGTGACAGTGGGAGAACAGCAATACAATCCCAAATCCTGGTGAAAGGCAGCCACACACTGAGTTTATGACACACGGTACTAATTGTTCCTAAGTGTGGGAACTGGAGGTCTTGTAATACCCAAATTACTGAGAAGTTTGTGACTAAGCCTGAACAGACAAACGCTATCTCCCGTGCAGCTCTTTGGCTGCTTTTGGTGCAGGAGAGGTAGGTAAACAGCACAACATGGATGTGAAAACAGGGTTCTTAAGAAAATGAAAAGAATAATTAGAATCATAGAATGGTGTAGGGGGTGGAAGGGACCTCTAGAGATTGAGTCCAACCCCCCTGCTAGAGCAGGATCACTTCAGTTTAACTGAATATTTTGAGATGCTGTGTCTTTTCTTTCTTTTGCAAGTTTGCACAGATTTTTTTTCCAAAAACCCATGTGTTCCTCTGGGTTAAATGGAAGTATCACTCAGCACCTTTACACGTAAGTCACATTTATTCCAGGGAAAAAGTGAATTTCTACTGACCTACATTGCTCATCGTACATTAAAATCTTTTATTAGTCATTGCTGACTTTAAAAGAAAATTAATGAATTTTATTAATGTCTGTTTTTTTCAAATACCTTTGTGGAAAGTAATGCTTGATAAAATCAGAACATTTTTTTATACATGAAAATTTAAGTTTCCACATAATCTCTTTCGCAGAAGGAAGTTCCTTTCTTTACTGTATATCTGCTGAGATTAGCAGACTAGTGGTCAGGAGTGAATATATGGCTAACATGCTCTGCTAGCATAAAGTGTAGTTTGATTGCAGACGAGTCTTTATTTCTGGTGTAGTTTCTCTGCTCCAGGACACATCAGTGTCATTCCATTTATTGCCAGATGTGAAATTCGTATGAAAAGAACCCAACAGTTGCAAACAAAATAAAGAACTTCAGAAAATTTAATTTATTGGGTGAAATTTTGTATCTAGCTGCATTAAATTTGTTGGAAGGTCTTTTCCCTTTTTCTCCTGCTACCTTTATGGTATTCTCCAGAGATTAAAATTGGACCGTGAAGATTGCTCATGAACTTTGGGTCACCTTGACTTTTATAACTACAGCAACAGGAAATTCTCATTCTTCATGTACAGTAATACATTTCAAACTCTTTTAGATGGAAGAGAA
Organism: Baryphthengus martii; assembly: GCA_013396935.1. NCBI lineage: Eukaryota > Metazoa > Chordata > Aves > Coraciiformes > Momotidae > Baryphthengus > Baryphthengus martii. Next base: position 80,457 of record VWZK01012348.1, read on the forward strand.
AAACCAAGTAACAGCTGATCAGAAGTATTCACACCGGCCACATTATCAGCGGGGTAACTGTAAAAACCTGAAAAAGTAATTTTTATGCAGCTTTCCTTGCATATTCCAAAGAACAAATAACTGGGTCATTCTTCTACTGTGCGACTCTGGGGTTTGCACGTGTTTCAAAGCAGCAGCTACTTAGCCAAATAACTGTTTGGGATCATTTTAAAAAGTCACAGTAATATTACAGCCAAGTTTGGAGGAAAAAAAAACATTCTTTGAGTCAAAAATTAACACATACTTATACAATCAAAACATTGAAATGATCCAGGATAAAATAACTTGATCTAGTATTATGGTGGCAAATGAAGAGTGCTATTTATCCTTTCTGGACTACATCTTCAGTAGTTTTGCAGAAACTGGTGGTGGTTTTCTTAATATGCTTTGATATTTAGTGTCTGTAAAATGATTGACTGTATAATATTCTGCTCAGAGAAACAAATAATCTCCAGTGGAATGGATTGTGCAGAACAGAAATGGCAGGTGTTACTTTGCATTACAATAGAATCAGTGAAGACATCCCCTCTGTTATGTCCCTCCCTAATGATACCGCAATCACTATCGATAGCGTTACTAGAAGACTTTTAGTTATGTGATTAGTAGTTCTGGAGGCTATTAAAATAATATTTGTTCTATCAGTTATTTTAAAAAGATTTTAAAGCCGAGTGCAGCACATGTAATTGCAAAGATGTCACTTCGGGTACCGGCTCCTTTCCCAGAATACCTCTCCATTTTATGCTGTCACATCAGCTCCAAACACCATCGCTTGTTTCCTAGCTCTGCATAAATGTTGAAGGTTGTTACCCAGCAGCATGAGGTGTCGCTGCCTGACATTGGACTGGAGTGAGGACAAACAATAGTGTTTTCTGGTTAACATAGTGCAGAATAAAATGTCAAGTTCAATTTCTTGAAGCGCTCTATCACCACCTTCATCTTGCCATTCAAAGTAGTTTTTCATCCTCAGCACAGTAATGAAAAGGGACAAGGGAATCATATGGTTGACAACAGATGCAGCATTTGTCTTTTCGAGGACTTCTCCTTTGACTTAAAGAATATGAACAGGGATGGTATGGATATCCTCTGATTTCTCTATAAAAAAGGTAGTAAATTCTTAGTACATAAGGTACCTCCATGTCACCTGAACTTGGTTTGTATTATTGTCGTGGTTTTGAACCATGAAGAGAGAAGATCCAGAAGAACAGAACCACTGCTTTTGCAGTAAAAGGATGGAGAAACTGGAATGGCTTCATTTCTGTGGCTAATCATTCAGTCAATAAATGAAAGCTGTTCTGAAGCTCTACACAGACCAGGCGCGTTCTGATACTCAGAACTATGTTGGTATTGAGTATTATTTGTTGTCAGGGAAGTCTACGCTCAACTAAACTCAGGTTTCTTTGCAGCTCATATAAAGCAAGATTTGCAAAAAATGCTGTCACTCAGTCTGCTTTGCTTCAAAAAATATTCTGTAAAGGAACAGAAGTAGGGTCTTTTTTCTTTATCCCTCCAACATTCAGAGAAGAGGGTGATACAGTTGCATTGACACCTGCATTGTAGTGTGATTTATACTGGAGGGGGAAACAAGACAGTTGCAAACCAGTTACTATTTGTTAAGACAGTATTAAGGTCCCTTTAAAAGGAAAGTGGTGCTCATTCTCATTATCAGTGCAGTCTCATAGCTCATTTCCATAATGTGCAGACTGTGAAAGGTGTTAACACACAGTTATGCTACTCAGTAAAGAAGGGTTAGAGTCTTGGGGCTCAGGTTTGTTAAAATTAGATGTTTCGAAGCTACAGTGCTGAGTAGTTGTCTCTGAAAAGTAACATCCTGCAAGAATATGGAAAAATATGGATGCTTATTTCTGTTTGGCTTCTGTGCAGATTTAAAGACTCACTGGCACAATTCTTTTCACCACTGGGGCTGGCACAAAGGTGATAGGGCTTGCAATTTTTAGATGCTAAATGAGGAAGAAGCGAAGGACTGGGGAAAAATGAGAGAGTAGATCAATTGAAGACAAGTGTTTCATAGAAATCATGACCATGAAGTTACATCTGATCTCTTAACCCATATTTTCTATGTTATAGACTGTTTCACACTCATACTGAAAAATACAGGCTAGAAAATTCAGCATTCAAACTAAGTCTAAAATGTATGCCATCAATAAAGATCTCAATTTGATGTTGCCTGAGATCCCTACAATGTCAGAGGATTGCTTGGGCAATATGTATCCAACTGTTCTTCCCTCTTCATACAAATAAAATGCCCCAAATCTCCCCTTTCAGTTGGTGAAAATTTTCTTCCCACCCAAAAGCCTCCTGAACAGCAGGATGTTGTGTATCCGAGCTGTACATACCAGGCAGAGGACTTTTGTAGGCAATCCATTGCTTAGTGAACTCTCTCTAGCCGTAGTGTATTGCTGATTATATTTCAGTGGAGTAGTCAAAGAGTCAATGAGGGGGAAAACAAATTTCCAAAGGAAAAGGTTGACTGTCAGATGACCTGAGGCCTGCAGTTGGAGGTTAATCATCCTAATTTGAAATTGCTGGCATTATGATTATACTAAGGGCCATTTAAACAATTCTTTTCTTGCAAGGACCTGTGAAGGGGGAGGAAAGGAAGGACCTTAACTTATGAATTCTGAGGCTGAGAATGATTACAGTTCCTTCCCAGCCCTTTTTTCATCCACTGCAGGGCAAGGAATTTACACCCAAAGATGGATCAAAGATGTATTTTAGTAAGACAGTGAATTTCTTCTTGATGCCCATCAATCCTAAGTCACTGCAAAGTCATTCCTTTAATCATTCTGCCCAATAGGAAAGTACATGTATTTTGCAACTGAATTTGTCTAGCAGGAGCTGGTATCCAGTGAACCTGTTGCCTGTTGTCCCACTTAGGCTTCACTTTGATGCTTGACTTTTGATGTCACATCATCTCTCAATTTGCCCTAAAGTAAGCTCTGGGTAAGGTGAGCCTTAAATTCGTTTTGCAACTTGCAGATCATTTGTTCCCCTTTTGAAATCGTTCAGCCATTTTCATGTTTTCCTGGAACTTTGGAAATGAAAACAAGAGAAAATATTCTAGCAGAATATTTTTTAATATCTTTTTTACTTGGTGGCGTACTCTACCACAGCTTTGCTTTTGAAGGCCACCTCTGCCATTTAACATGCATCTACATCTCTCTTTCAGATCCATCCCTTTACATTTGTTCCTACAAGAAGATGCATTATGTTGCAGTGAATGTCAGAACATTACGAAGTTTTGTGAAGCAAGAAAGCACATCATGGACAAAGAGGCAGGTAAGTTGTAGTATGGAAGAAAGAAAAAAAAAAGCAGAAGAGATATTTGAGGAAAAAAAATCCCCCAACCATCTGAAGGGTGCTAATGGCAGAGACAGTAAGTAGACCTGAGAAGGGCTGCAGGCCAACAGCTATAGTGTCTAATTTCTTTCCCTTTTTTCCTTTGTCTCCTCCTCATTTGAAAAGAAAATTAAAAAAACCTTCAGTTCTGCAGAAGAACTATAATTTGTAGGGCTTGCACCACAATGCTTTATTGGAAACTTCACTAATTTGCGAGAACAGGCCAGGTTTCTAGAACAAAACACGTCATCTTACTACAGTTTAAGAAATATTTTCCTTTCTTTCTCATTTCCAAATTTATTAGTGGGTAAAAGACACTAAAAAAAAAATAATCTATTTCTGGGACATTTGTTTTCTCTGAAATGTTGGAATCTTTAACTTCACCTTGTGTCCACAGAATGAATAGCAAGTGTATTACTGACCTTGTTGGTCTTCGAACCAGTTCCTGGGTGAGAATACATTTGATTTGTATAGAAACAACTACATCCTCAAGTAGTAGTTTGCCACCCTCAATAGCATCTAAAGATTGACTAACAATCTTGAACACTGATTTCTCTCCCAATACATACCTTCTAGATCAGTTCACTCACCTCACTCAAAGACTATCACAGTGTTTCCTAAACTCTTAAAAAGTTAGGTCTTCTAGGAAACAGCATCAGTTTCAGTAGCCTGGTGTTTATCAGACCTTATAGCCCCACGTCCTCTTCTCCTGTACATCTTTTCCTCTGCTGCACATAAAGGACTACTAGAAAACTTGGGAAAAGGTAGTGGAGACCTTCATAATATGCCCATGTCTCTCTTTTATTACAGCCATGGGTGAGCAGTGGAGCTTTAAGCTATATTGATGCTTGAGTTATCACTAAAACTAATGAAATTTGACCTTGGAGCTATTGATTTGTGGAGACATTGCTGCCTTCCTCCTGTTAGATGGGAGAAGGGGAGCTAGCTCTTGGAGACTCATTAGGGATTCTTTTATTAGTCCTCATGTAAATGGCCCTAGAAGATGGTGATTTGAAGAAAAAAGGATCCTCTGTGGTAACAAGACTGGCCAGAATGGCCTGTTTGCTTTTTAATAGCATCACGATAAAAGGGATTCTGTCTCATATCTATTGCTGCCCACCTGAAGAGGGGGTGAGGTCCAATGTGCAGGCAGCCAGCAGAAGCGAAATAAAGGACAGCAAGCCTATCATCTCTGTGCCAGGAGGTGTTTCTCAACAGGTTTCTGGATGGGTGAGCTTTGTGTAAAGGCCAGACCTTTGGTCCTGGGGGAGACAGCTCCTAGCTCCTGGCAACACACATAGGCTGAGTGGACAAAAAAATTTTGGTCTCACCCCTTCTCCTTAGCTGTGTTATCCTATAAACCTGCCTTGGATTCAATTTAGGCCTCACAGGATTCTAGTACTGTGCCTCTGTGCTAAAGAATATGGCAATTTGCCATTTTAATCTATGTCTAAGCAAGTCTTGCCTGCTCATCTGAGCCACATTTCACCGTATCTGAGCTGGGGAATAAGAAGGAAACAATACATGTGGGAAAGGCAAGCAGAACAGAAATTTCAGCTTTTAAATCTGCTCTGTCTTTCATCACTTATTTTTCCATTTCAGTTTTGCAGCTTTACTTACTCAAGTGTAACAAAACTTGTGTTTATTTCTTCTTTATATGAACTCCAGGAAAACATTGGAGATTCAGCTCTCAAAGAAAAATCCAATGCTACATTCATGTGTTTTCTTACAACACCTGGACACAAATCTCTTCTGTCTCTTCAAGGACTGCTTTGTTTACGGCATAATTAATTGTTTTAGATAAGTACTTGGCTTCTGAAGTTGGCTCTTGTAGTGTGCATTGCCTCTAAACAGACAAAGGCAGAAGTGCGTTTTATCCTTTTGACTTTGTATTCTGAATGTGTTTGAGAGATGCAGCTGCCAAGAAAGGACCAAAATAGTTATGTTGCCTACGAGAGTGAATAGCCCACACCTGGGGATGTACTTGTTAGGTACTTGCATTCTACTTCTTATACCTTGTATATTAACTGTTTTCCTCTCTCTTTTTATTGCACTTAAAATAAAAAAGTTAAGGGTCAAAAACTATCCCAGCAATAAACACGTCACTCTCATTCTGAAGTATGGGTGTGACAGAAAGGCCAAGAAAGTGAAATGCAGCAATCTAATATAAACCCACAAACAATTACAATAAAGGACTGACCTTTCTGAAAGTGTCTAGTTTTATTCTTCTCTTTACTTCTAGAACTGTTACAGCGCCTTGTCATCTTCAGACTTTTCTAAAAGCTTAAGTCAAATCCTAGATGACTGTACAAGTATCTAGAGGATGGTCTTCTGCAGCAGAAAGTCATCGCTCTCCTTGTTTCTGTGTAGGTTCGAGGTAATAATGACTATCCACAGCGCTAGATGAACAGTAGAACTTTTTGGTCTCCTTGCTGATGAGACCGCCGCTCTTCCAAAACTCTGCATGTTTGCAACTGTCTCCCAATAATTTCTACATTTACAATGTAGAAAACCCAAGTTTTCGTTACTACTTACCTTCCTACCTGGGCACTGATGTAAGTCACAAGCTGGTCCTGAATAACCAATTATGGGAAAATTACGTTATCCCACTTTCAGAGTCATGGAAACTAAAGAAAGAGGCCACCGAACAAATTGAGCTCATAGCCATCTTTAGCTAATTCAAAGATCATGTTTGAACTTGGCAGGCAGTTTCTTTGCATATGTTCTCTCTTGGTTTGTTCTTCATACACTTTTCATATAAATTCAAGCCCTTTGAAGAACTGAATATTGTACATAACACCCAGGTGTGTTTTAACTCAACTTGCCAGCTGGTTGATCCTTTTAGTGGCAGCTGTACAGCAGGTGATCTGTAGCCACACAGCTTGGTGTGCATTTCCAAGTGTATTGTGCCTGAGATGGGAGGCTGTGGCAGCCAGAGGTTCCCCCTCTGCATGACAAGAGGGGCTAGTGTAACCCCATGTGGAGATGGGGTAGGTGCTGGTTCACTCATCTAAGTTCCTTAATAACTTTGTCATAATCTTTCACAGGAAGGTGCTGAGGCAGTTAATGGTCACAGACTTGGATCCAAACCCTTCTGAGATTGTGCAGCAAGTTGAACAGCACTACTACCGAAAGGTTATCTCATTTCAGAGCATTCATTTATGTTGGCCCAGGATAGGCTAAAAAAAGGGGCCTAAGCATCCTTCTGCATTTTCTACTCCGGTAAAGTAAAATGTGATCTTATTTCTGAGAGCCTTTTTTGGTGGAAGAATGGGCTAGATACTGCTGAAAAACCCACGCCTTCAACATGGGCTTTTTAACTTAGAGGGAGTGCATCTGCTTTAATGTAATTCTAATGTGATGGATTAAGAAAAGTAGTTTCACAGGTGGTTGAGAAGTAATTAACATTTAGCTACTGGAAAAACCGGCATTAATAAAAGTTAGCTTAGAGGCATATCCAGAAGGAAGCAGGAGAACCATCACTGCTGAGTGTACTTCTCTGACATATCATAGCACACGATGAGGCAATAAATGTGCTTAGTAATGTCTTACTTGTTTGGTATTGATGTAATTTACTTTACAGCCTCCTATTTTACGGTACTTAATATCAAATTGCACGTCGATGTACGGCAGGAAAATCTGAAAATGACATAATAAAATACAAGGGGCTGTGAGATACATCATAAAGATGACACAGAATGATGTGAAACAAATAATATTTTAGAGCAGAATTACCCAATTTGCTCAAGATATTTACTAGAAATACTTTCTCTGCATTGATTATTCACAACCCAGATACTTCATAGTATAAATTATACTATATAACAATATGTTTTCCAACTCAGAGGTCTTCTGGTACTTCTGGACTGTTTCTTGGAAGATTTTATTTTGTGTGATTGATTTTAATCAAGAAAGGAGATAAACCCCTGTTATTAAGCGCTTGAGAGAATTACAATGTGGGATAGTCAAGGTTCTTTCAGATTTTCTTCTTTATTCCTATTCAACGGGGGTAAAGTTTACTAAATCTTCCTCCATTGCAAAGAAAACCACTGAAGATTCTACCCACTGACCTGCCTCTTTCATCTCCTCACTCCCCAAAATAAAAAAAAAACCAAAACTTAAAAAGGAGAATGGAAAAAGGAAAGGGGGATTTTATGTAGAATGGAAATTCAAAAATTTGACAATTGTGTGCGTGGAAGGGTGCTGAGCGGGAGTCATTAAGCCTTGACTATAATATAGTAGTCTGTATGAAAAGTGCTATTTTACTTAACCAGCAGTCTTGAAACATTTGTCAGTCCTGACAGTATTTATGAATAGAGCTTACACAGTTCCATTTTTCTCTGCTTATGCCTCCATCAAACTTTCCTAATCAGTGGAAATTTCACATGTGGCACTACTGCAATAAATTTTTGAAACGGTCAGCTCAATGAAGCCATTGTCTGCAAGAATTTGTACTTTGTCTTAAAGGTTTCTCAATGAGGATATGGCTGGTAAAAAAACCTTAATCTACAGTGTTTGATTTTCTGGGCTTAAAGTTTTGAAATTATTAAAAGCTTGCTTTGTATTTCCCTTTAAATTTCCTGTTTTACGTTTTGTTTTGTAAGAAACTTGCAATGACGGTAGCCCCCAGCTCTAGTTTACTAAAACATTTTTCAGCTGGTAAATTGTTATGGGGTTTCTGAATGCAAGAACCGCAATAGAAAAATCTTCCATTTGTTAGAGAAAAGAAAGAAAACACGCTTTTTGGAATAACGTATCTGTTGCTTTTTGAATATGTGACTGCAGATAGGTTTGTAGCATGTGCCACTCGAAGGGTTTCATTCAGACTCATGCTGGGTGTTTTTATGGTTATAGATCTCACCGGGTTGCTTCTGTGGTGACTATTTCTACCTGAAGATGTATGTAATCGTTCAGCTTGTTCTACCAGATTCAGCTTTTTCATCTTAAAAACCTCCGATATCTGTGACAAAGGAAGAAATTGCACCTTGTCAGGATGATGTGCTGGTGAGTTTTCTTCATAATGTGGATGCTTTTCATTAAAAGCCGGGTTTCCTGCTACTGTGTTCTCTTTCTCCAACTGTGGAAATAAAGCAATGCATACAAAAAGAGCAGAAGACAGTTAAGCAGCTGAAAACATAGTCCTTCCTGTTCATACTTCTAATTTGACTTTTGATTTCCTTCACAAGCAGAATTATATCTGGGAAGATCAAAAAATAGGGCAAGCTTGTTTTCTTAAAATCCACATTCATGTATTTCTGATGTGAACATGGTTCTTTGTAATCTGCAAGTACTAAGTCTCACAAAACAACATTGTGCTGTGACAGAGACACCTTCAAAGTGTTCTGTTGTTATGCAGCAATAGATGAAGTGCTTTCTATTGCGTTATTTTATAAAGATACCTTCCTAGTTCTTCATAGCCAGTTTCTTAGAGTATCAAACCGTTCCTTTATTCACTTGATGATACTTGATGATACTTGATTTGTTCGGGTTCGTTTAGCAAAACTTATATAAAAATAAAAAAACCCCTGATACAAGAAAATAAAGATGAAACACAGGATATTAGAGAATCATGTTCTTCTGCCTCCAGCAGTAGTTGCCAAGCTGGAGAGCTGTCTCATCTCCTCAATTAGATTGAGATTGTATTGATGCCTGATTACTGCTAATGAAGTATTTAAAATTTTTCACATAGTTTGGAGCTTCAGGCTACAAATGAAGGAAAACATGACTGGCTCAGTGTGCCTTAACAATCCTATGGACAGATATTTATTAACTCTTTACATTATCAATTCATATTAGACAATCTCCTGAAGAGCTGCAGGTCAGTATTTATATATGCCCCGTTACATCCTTGCAAATGAAATCACAGGCACAGATAGTAAGTGCTGAGTAAATAAATAAGAGAACAACATTAACATTTAGCTGTCTGTTTTTTCAGTTACATTTCTACTTGCATGTGTGTTGCTCAGCTAATAAATGAGAAATCCATAGGATATTCCTCATTCTATACAACTTTTAAATGTGGTGAGAAATTAATTTATTTGCAAGTGAAGTAGTTCTCCTAGCACGCTCCAAACATTCAGCAGCAAATTGTTGATTCAGTGTCATCTGTATTAAAAAAAGCCAACGCTCAAATAAAAATTCTCTGTAACACAACTTCTGGGAAAGAAACACCCTCTGTATTTCACTGAAGCTGTCATTTAGTTGCACACCAAGTCAGTTCATGATCTTCACCGGCAGCCTCACGCGTGTTGAACTTGCTGGAGTGAGTTCAGAGAAGGGCAACCAAGCTGGGGAAGGGTCTGGAGAGCAAGTCCCATGAGGAGCAGCTGAGGGAATTGGGATTGTTTAGTTTGGAGAAGAGGAGGCCAAGGGGAGGCCTGCTTGCTCTCTACAACTCCCTGACAGGAGGTTGTTGTGAGGTGGGTACGGCCTCTTCTCTCCAGTAAATAACGACAGGACCAGAGGAAATGGCCTGAAGTTGCACCAGGGGAGGTTTAGATGAGATAGCAGGAAGAATTTATTTACTGGAAGAGAGTGGTCAAGGGCTGGAACAAGCTTCCTGGGGGGTGGTGGAGTCACCATCCCTGGAGGGGTTCACTAGATTTGTAGATGAGGCGCTTCAGGACATGCGAGGGTGTTTTGTGGTTTGAGTTTGTTGTGTCACTGTGCATCTACTTGAATGTAAAGCTGCAACAGCAAACTGATGGCAGTCTGCAGTCAGAGAGAGTTCGGTGAAACCGACTGGTGGGAATACAAGCATCTGAAAAACCAGTGTGGCATGTGCTGTGTGTTGTTACAAATATTGTGAACATGAGTGGGTCCTGTCACTGTTTTAGTGCAGGTTAGATATAATATGTCATACCTTGGTATAAAATGAAACAAAAAAGTGTCTAAAGGAGACAGAAATGAGAACAGTATCTCTGGCTGTACTTTCTCAGTATACATGAAATAGTCTCTAGTCAGTGAAATGTACTGAAGCAGCCCCTTTGATTAGTATAATATGATCTATTAATATTTGTAATCAGTATTTTTTTAGCATCCTCTCATGTGGAATGCAGAGTGCCTGGTATCTTTTGACAAATCCGATTCTCTTTTCTATTAATACCAAGCCTATGTAGGTCAGATTTGATGTTGTATTGCTATATCCCGCTGCTCGAGCGGTGTAATCAGAGAGGTTTAGATTTCTCCTGGCAAAGCAGAAGCAGTACCTGGGGCATGGCAAATGCCTTCAGATAGATCTCATCTGAGAGCAGGTGGCAGCCCTCTTGTACCTGATCCTTGTGCTTGCGAGATGATCAAGTTTGGCACTGGTGGAACCAGGGGACACTGCTCTCTGAAGTGACTACGGATATATTCAGGATATGTTCACTGGTCTGCTCCCCTGGATGCCCAGCTGAGATACTAAGTAGTAATCTCTGGCCAGCTGCCAGATGGGGTACAGTTTGTATCCTGGAGATCAAATCCTAGGCTGGAGGAACGGTGTTAGAGGTTTAGCACTTCTGCATGAGCGCAATTAATTACACAGGTGAGCCCTGTGTTTAGCTACTCTCTCATCCTTGATCCACCTAAGAACTTCTTTGATAGGGATTATTCTCCTTCCTCGCTGACTAATTTGGCAACGGACTTTATCCACGTCCTTTGAGATGAAGATGAGAGAGACAGAGCTATTTATTGGCATTCTGAGTTTTGTAGTGTTTGGTTTTGTTTTTTGTTTGTTCAAAAATGCCTTTGTAACGTAAACTCCATTATGAAGGATACAAAGGAAGCCCCCACTGCAAGTATTCTAATCAAAGGAGAAGTCCCCTGGTGCTACTGAAGACAGAAATTGTGATGAGCTCTGTTTTGCTCTAAATTACTAATTGACTTTTTCTAAAGAACACCTACTAGGAATCTTGAGGCTTTATGGCAAATGCTAAACAGCAGCTGTTTTCTAATTGTGTTCCCCATTCTATACGCCTCACAAATATCTCTTTTGAATAATAAGCTGGAGACACTTCCAGTTAAAAGTGGTGCAGAGCAGAGGAAACTACGTTAATGTAAGAGGATAGGTCTTAAGCTCAGAAAAGCCATGACATTTATGGATGAGATTTAATAATTCTCTCTTTAAGGTTCTTTTATGTTGGTATTTCCATGGTTTGTTTTATGGCATGAGAGGCTGCCATGCTGTTGTGAGCATCCTGTAATAAATAACTGCTTATCGGCACACAGAGAAAAAAGTAATTAATACAGAGTTTTATGTCATTAAATCACTAGCTGTGTCTAAGCATAACTTGCATTTACAAAATACGATTGTCATTAGCAAGTCATCCTTGATGATCATCTTGATAATTCAAGAAAATTACTGGTAACAAGAGTGTCTTCTGGAAGTCTTCTGGAAGGAATTAGGCCCCTTGTGCCAAATTTTAGAGTGGACAACAGCTGCTGTATGTGTCTTTCACTTCACTTAGCCAATTCCCTGGCTTGTGTGGGCTAGTGTGGAAAGGCATCTATATTTCTCTACCCACACACTTGATATATAATTGATACTAATTTTTTTGTATTATTCCAGAAGGATGGTGGTGTTTGGTGTTAACATTGGCTAGGTGTTTAGGAAACAAAGGCAGGAAAAAAAAGACCAAATGGTGGTGGGATTAATACTTAGAAGCTAGGAAAGAAGAAATAGGTTGCAATTTTGAAAGTGTTCTCTCTGAATGATTTTTTTAACACTTCAAATAAGTGGCCTGATTTTCAGCTCTGTCATGCCAATTTGAATATCAGAGTATAGGTTTAGGAATGGAATTAAAAGTTTCGTTAAGATTTTGTATAGGTCCAAAAAGCGTTTGGGCGGAAGACAAAGGTGGTTGCAGGGGCAAGTACTCTTGAATATTACATTTTGGTTGGTGTATGATTTTGAGCCAGGTGAATCATCTGTGACATCCTGGATCAAGTTTATTCCACAGATGTGTTTTACTAAAAAGCTGGGTTTAGGTCTCAACGTGCAAAATCAAATGACTTAACAAAAGAGAATCTTGACGCCATTGTGTGTGCGCAGGCAAAACCTCCACTTGCCTGAGATGGTTGGTTCCAGCAGTGACCAGCAGACAGGAACGTTATGGAGGCTGAACCACGTCGTCTTTATGGATTCATCGTGCCCTCCAGCCTCTTCTGCACTTGCAACAAGACCATTTGCTAAGGAGAGTGTTCTCTCTTGTTCTCTCAGTGGTGTCTCACGTGGTTTGGCTGCAAGGACAGACAGGATGGATTGGTTAAGCCAGACATGCAGGGCAGATAAATGGGCTTTGGTAGGCAGGGTGCTCCCTGTGGTGCATCAGCTACTGCATCGCTACCTAAACGGTGACGAGTGCTTCAGGAGATGCGCTGCACAGGCAGCTGGCCGGCTTTGGGGCTGCTCTTACACTGCTATCTAATTGTAACTGGAAACTGTCTCTGTTGAACCATGTCTAGTTGGAGGCTCAGAGAATGCAGCGTGTGCTAAATTGCTGCTGGGGTAGAGGTCTGGTATCTTTAACATTTATCTGCCTTGGTGTGAGTGACTATAAAAAGTGCCAGGCAACGAGGGCTCTGGTTTCAAAGGGGACCACCTGCGTGAAGGAGGGGTGGAGGCCCTGCCTCTGTGTGAACTTCTGAATGAGGAGGCATTTTGTATTAAACTGCCTTTTCCATCATCTAAGTTTCTTGCCTTGGGAGTTTGGATGCGAACTGACCCCAGTCCGTTATGCTATACATAAATTCCTAACAGAGCATTCCACATTTAAAGAAGAGGTTTGAAAGTATATCCTGAAGGGATTCTGGAGAGATGTGTTTTGGAAATTAAAGGAAAAAGCAGACAGGAGATTCAATATCCAAGTGAGTCTTGTATCACAGAGGGCAATATTAACAGTGATTCAGAATAACAATCATGTCAAAATGTGCTAACAGGCAAATCAGCCGCCCTGTGCAGTTACATGTAGGTATATGTTTGTTCAGAGGTACAGAAGGGCACTTTTATATGTATGCAGACAAAGCCTGTTGTTTGTCTCTTTTTTTATTTTCGTTATGAGAAATTAATATTTGAACCTTTTCTAGCTTATGGAACTTGCTAAATAGCTATTTTCCCCATGCAGGTAGTGGCTTTCAGTTAAGCCATCCTAACAATGATTCCCCATCAGATTTTACATAAACAAGTCATCACACATTTTGTAGCAATTTCTAAAATGTAAATTATTTAAGTAGAGAGTGCTTATTGCTTAGCTGGGTGACTCCAGCGTCTTATAAATACTTTAGTAACGGAAATAAATAATTCGTGCACACTTCTTTTTAAACCTGTTGCTATGAAATCCTTTAATGTTCAGAGTAAACATATTTTAGAGATTGTTGGTATTTCTTGAATGTATGTGGGATCATTTATTGCAGTGTCTATCTCCATAGTTTGAAAACTAGCATGCAGAGAGCCCTCAAACTGAACAAAAACATTTCGCAACCATTAAGGCCTTGTTTCAGTGATGTACTTAAATCACATTCATAGATTTGAACACATTCTGGACCTCACTCAAACTCATTAAAGGCTCAGCACAAGCTTAGGGACTTCTGAATTCAGTAAAAGTTAGTATGTGCTAAAGTGCTTTCCTGAACAAAAGCCGAAACTCTTTCCAGGCTCCTGCAGCCTCTCAAAATCCTCCCTGAAGGCAGGTTTTATGCTGCAGACAGAACGTGCCCCAGATGCTATCGCAGACTTTCTCATCTTTGCTGGAAGCTCCGGGGTTCTAGGAGTTGAAAGGAGCAGGAGAGGTGTGGAGTCACTACCATATTTCCCTCTTCACAGCTTTTCTCAGGTGCAAAGCACTATGTGCTCATGGAGAGAAAGACCATCAGATGTCCGCAGATCTGGCAGAGGAGAGCTTGCTGCTTTCCAGTTTTGCACTTCTCATCTGTGCAGACCAGAACGAACAGGCTCTCCTTGCACAGTTCTGGGTGGGCTTGAGCAATTAGAAAGGAGCCCAGGACATGTCTTGCTTCTATGATAGTTACTAGCCTTTTGCTGTGCTCTTCAAGCATTTGTAATAACCCATTCCAGGGAAATCTAAGTTGGATTTGCAGTATTAAGTGGGAATTTAACTTGGCTTAATGACTGGAAACTCTAGCTGTTGACCTTTTGCCAGTGAATGCTAGTTTTTCAGCCTGAGTCTTTCCTGTATTTTCTTAATATATGTAAGATTTACTCTTCTGTTGTCTCTCTTATGCGTCTCCCAGCCTTTTTCCAATTTTATCTTCTGTACTCACAGTCTTTTCTAACTACTTCATTATACTCCTCTGTTTCCAACACTGGAAGATGCCTTGAAAAATTTAAGACAGAATATAAATACATCAAGTATCTTTGAAAGTTAATAAAAAGCAACACTCCCCAACCCAAGCCAAAAAAACCCCACCACCCTCCCTGAAACAAAACCCCAAACCCATCAACCCAAACCCACCTATTTTTGTATTATGCTTATCCCCATCCTAATACTTTGTTTGGTTTTTTTACTCTTCTCATTTGTTGCCCTACCCCATTATATTTAAACCATGCCAACAGAGTATTTGGCTGAATGTACTTATTCTGAAATAAGAAGAAAAGATAGAGGTCTCTCTCTTTAAAGAAGCAGCTGGACTAATATTCCTCCAAAAACCAGTGTTTGAAATATAAACTCCAAGTAGTGTAGTAACAGCCGATCTCTATCTGTATTCTCACACCTATAAACTGACAAAATAAGCAACTTATCTCTCCATGCTGATGCCTTGGGGCGTGTTGGCACACAGACAATTAGGAAGCAATTTTCCAAGAGAAGGTCCCTGTCTTTTACGTAGCCTGAATACGGCAGGCGTTAGGACTGCCAGGGAGTTAGCTAAAGCTGTGAGCCAATGATCTGCTGGCTGAGAGGGCTCGTGGTTGTGGTGAATTCAACAACAAATCTGAGGAGGTGTTAGGACAATTAGGGTGATGATACGCTCCTTCACAAATGTGTGGAGGAATCATTATGAAAAGGAAAATTGATGGAATCATTCAAG
This sequence comes from Baryphthengus martii, assembly GCA_013396935.1. Taxonomy (NCBI): domain Eukaryota; kingdom Metazoa; phylum Chordata; class Aves; order Coraciiformes; family Momotidae; genus Baryphthengus; species Baryphthengus martii. The sequence goes on from VWZK01012348.1 coordinate 95,877, forward strand.
TGAACGTAAACTGGGAACTGGGTTTGTAAATCCAAGAGGAATTTCCAACGCAGAATTGCTGGCTGGGTCTATTACGTTGTACATCACTCAAATGCTTTATAGAATTGCTTTTTGATCACGAATGCATTAACCCAACTGTTCTTACGTGTTGTGTAAGTATAGCTGATGTTTCACTTCCTTGACTTTTTACCTCAAATTACTTAATGTGCATCTGAGGAAAACATAATGAGGGTTTGAAAGCACAGTAGGTTTTCGTTAGGATGAAGATGGCTTTATGGTAGTTTCCTGCCTGATTATCTTTTCTTTTAGAGGCTATATTATAAAAAGAAAGATAGACAAACAAGTGAAAGTTGGTAGAAATAAATCATACTAAATAAATAAAACATCTTCATTTTAAATTGGAATATTCCATAGATAATTTCTATACGGAATGTTTAAAAATTGTTAAGTCCTGTCTTATTTTATAATACCATTAAAATATTCTATGTCTATTTTCCATCTGAAAAGATATTTACTTGTGATACCAATGCAAAATCCTACAGCATGTCCAAATTGACATGAAAAGAAAGAAAGGAATCGAATAAAATACAATAAAACTATAACTTTCCTTCACAGTTACAGAGTGAAACAAAAAAGGAGCATTTAGGAATAGGTCATCTGCAGTGATTTGATGTACTCATGGAAATAGTCCTTTTGTTAACCTGATTGCTCGAGGGACACCAGGAATAACCAAGTGTCTTGTATGGGTGGGGCAGGAAACAACAGCCCTTCGGTAGTTGACTCAGGGATTTCAGGAAATGTCTGCTGGCTCTCACGTTTAGAGTAGGGTTAGTCTTTTTCTTTATAGAATACACACCACTGTCCTAGCCTATGTTACTACACACTAATGTACAGGAGATAATCATTAGGAACTGTATGAGCAATCAAAATGTAGCTTGTGTCAAAGCCATTTGCCGTGGTCCAGACACCTGCTTTTGAAACTTGGTCTGTCTTCCAAATACTACGCAAAGTATTGCTATTAAACTCGTGAATGAAAGCTATTATTCTGGTAGTCGTGACATTGCTAACTTTTCCTCAACCTTAGACTTTTTGAGTTGTATTTATAACTTTATCAGAGCTGTCTAGTTTTCACCTCATAATAGGGAGAGAAGTGGTGGAAGGAAGGATTCCAGGATAACTTGGAAACCCAGTCTAAAGACCTGGTCTAAATCCACCTGTAATGATTGTTAGGGTTTTGTAAAGTTAGCATTTACCCAATACCATCATTTTATTGAAATTTAAATCTTTTTTCTTTTTTTTGTTGTGCATATTTAAATAGCTCTAACTGTTCTGGATTCACAGTGCTATGTTTAGTACATTGAGAGTATTACTTCTGATATTTTATTTATGTGCAGACCAGAATGGACCTCAGGATGCCCTTATCCTTCTGTGATGTTTCAAAATATTGCCCTTGGATTTCAGTGCCTATAGATTTAATCAATTATTTCCCTTTGACAGTGTTGTTATTACATATACATTCCACAGTTCACGTGCTAAATTTGTTATTGATCTTTAGAGTAATGTAAACTCTGTGCATTTATTTACATGTATATACATGCATGAGGAGGTAATTAATTTACTTGCTATTGATTTGTTTTCTTTTTGATTCTGGCAGCCTGTTCAGCACTACATTTAGTTACTTATGCAATAATGTTAGGATGAAAGTTTTATAACCAGAACATTAGTAAGCTTATTTTTGCTGTCTTAGTAAATCTATTTGTAAGGTAGGTGACTTAAATGGTAGTGTCTGCCCCTAATTTTTTTACAGGAGACTGTAAAATAAAACATTTTTATGAAAGTACACAGCACAAACATGCTGAATTTATCTCACTGTTCTTGACATCAGCGTAAAGCCTCTGCAGTAGGTCAGGATTCAAAATGATGAGGTATCAATCTGTTAAGTTTAATCAATAAGGAGTCCCAATGTTACTACTCAGATTTTTAAAATTAGTTTGCTATTGTACTGACGTGCATGGCCCCTCTTCTCTACCTGGAATATCCAGCCATGTCAAGAACAAATCCCCTGAATTCAAAGCCAGACTTCTCAAATAAGCCATTTGTGGGTGTTAACCTCTCAGTGGTTTGAGTTACAGAGATAATCATGATGCAGAATGTGTTTCTGCTGCTCATAGACCATATATATGCGTGTACTTGCTGTTGGACATGCATTTAGATGGTTTGCTCGTTCAGCAGCCAAGTTCTGCATGAGTGAACGAGAGCCTCTCTGCCTTATTCCTTCTGACAGCCTGTCTGGTGTCCAGAGGGATAGACGTGCATGTCTCTGTACAAGGATTATGTTTACAGCTTGTCATTTTTTATTACAGCACTGCATAAAAGCAGGCAGAAAGGTTCATTTTGAATATTTTTCTTCTATCAGGCTTTTTTCTCCCATTTTTTTCTGCTATTGTTTTTGCCCATCTATTCCAGTGAAGATGAGTTTTGAATGAAACTCAAAAATTTGTCATAGCTTTTGCATCGTTTTTAGTGGGTGTTGACAGAACTGGCAATCCGATTCATAAACAGATTAGTTTTCATACAGAGTTGCATATCATGTACAAAATGAACTACTGTGTGTGGCTATTAAAATGCAATAGATTACTCATAAAATAAGAGTCTGTATTTTCAGCAGCTCGTTGAAGACATGGGGGATATATTGTGCCGTAGTTTTTACAGCCGCCTGTGTAATAGCGGTGATTCCTCTTGCTGTGATTGTCTACATTCCTTTTAAGCTTGCAAGGTCTGTTTTGTGATTGCCTGAACATCTGCTTCTATCCAGTGAAACCTGAATTTTGTTAAACTTTCCCATCCTAATATAGATGTCCAAGGATTTTGCAAAGGGGATGTTGCTCCCCTTATCTTTATGCTCTGTTTGCAGTTGGTCCTTCACCTTCCTACTGGGCACTCTCACAGATGATGCTTTGAAAGAACAGGTTATGTAAAGACCGTAATGAGCTATAGATTTATATTTCATTAGTTATACCTAGTGTCCATCCTTCCATTGAAAAGAAATTTCCTGCTGCTGGGGGTTTCTGATTTACTCACGAAGGAGAAAGATTTGGCATAATTTGGCGAAGGTTGTGAGGACAATGGATTTATATTTCTGTGAATCTATCACCAGTTCCTTTAATGAAGGCTTGATAGCTGCATGGTATGAGAAGAAGATTCTTTCACTGCAGTGACAAAGATATAAGTGTAATAGTAACTGGCAAAAGCTGCTTTCTTTAGAAGATGATGACCCTCTGATTAAAACCAGAGCTCTGATGTAAATCGGAGGCCATAATCTCCCTGGCCATCCACTGAAAGGGAAGGTGTGACCTAGAGGTCACTTGCTATTCATACCGCTAAAAAATTTTCAACAAATCAGATCTGCTTTTAACGTTTTGAAGGTTTAAAGGATTAATGACACTTGGTGGTGAATATGGTGTGACTTTTTGCAGTCGGGGCCTCTGTGCTGTTAACTGGTAAGAAATCAAAAACTATTTATTGCTTCCCAAGTTAAAAGAATCCATGTGTCCACTTGTGTTAAATGGATACAGCTTCAGTGATGCTGATAAGTATGTTTTATCACCTAAAGGACTGGCCTGGGAAGCATAATCATTTTTTTTTTTTCAGTGAGTAAATAATTTACAGACCCAGAATTTTCCGTGGTGGATCTGCTATTCAGAATATTTCTGCTCGTCCCATATAACACTTTGAATCTTTGATTTTATTGAGATGTGAACCAAAATGAGAATAAAATAATTTTAAAAGGCAATTAGACCCTTTTAGCAGGCAACACACAGCACCCTTCCCGCAAGCTGGCTGCTCAAGCCGGCTGTTCCTCCTAACACATTCAGTCACAGAATCTGTCCATACTCAGACATTGTCTCTCACTAAAAGACACTCTTGTGCAGTGCCATCTGTCATGTGCTGCCTGTTCCCATGGTAAAAATGGTTCCCTTATTTCCACTGAGATTGGTGATGGAGCGAGCTTCAGAAAACGTGTTCTTTTTCCCACTTCTTCCCTCGAATCGATCATGTCTCGCTTTCATGCATAGTTCTAAGTGACTTCTGGGGATCTTCTAAAGGATGAAGTCTAAGACAGGAGAAGTTTGTGCTTGAACCTTGTCAATAGGTAACAGTATAGAAAGGCTTTGCTTTATACTTCCTACATTCTATCAAACTTTCCGTGGAGTTGCTTGTCTTCAGTAGAAAGCCATACATATTAATTGGACACCGCTTGAATACGTAGCGATGATGGAGGGAGAGAGAGAGTAAGAAATAAAGAACTGTCTACAAAGATAATAAATAGCAGGGGTGTATTGTATGTGGACAAAATACACTTTCATGATGAATAAGGAAATTACAACATTGTCATGTACATATTTCACTCGCATCTATCAGCTATGACACATAAATACTAAGCTGACAGCTCACACTTCACTTTTCCCAATCAAATATGAACTTACAAATATTAATCCTGTATTTGTTCCAGTAGAATAGCAAAAGGAGATATGTTAACACAAATTAGCAACTTCAGTGACTTCTGAAATACTTTTGACGTGTTCCTTTGTCGCTGAGATGCTCATTTTATGTTCAGTTTTCATCTCATTTCCCGGATGATCGGTGTTTGCATTTGAGAGCTAAAATAACTAAATCTCTCGGCAAACATCAGTGACATACAGATGATCAGCAGCTCCACCACAGCTGCAGCACATCTTCAGTGAACACCATGGATAGAAGAGACTTAGACGTGCCAAAGATGCTGCCAGTGCATCTGTGTGTAATCTGGATCTCTGTGACCCCAAGTCATTCCGCTAGCAGTATCTACTGATGCCTCTACCACTCCCATCAGCCAGACATTTCAGGTGTCTTGACTGGTTTTTGTGGATGAGAATTCTTCGCTGTAAAAATGTCTGGAATGAACAGCCAAATGAAAGAGAGATCGATTCACTGTGTGACTAGCAAGGGCAGAAGCATCCTAATACAATAGATGGCTGTTTAGCTGCTGCAATCCTAGGTAGAACATCTAAGAAAAAACATTTTTGTGCATTCAGAGAAGGGCTGATAAGGCAGGGAAGTGTGCTTTGTATCTGTGGTGATTATAGCTTATCCCTAGGGTACGCTGGATGTATCTAGACTGTGATATATGCACGGCTTTAAATGGATTGTAATGGTTTGTGCTAGCTGAGGAACTGGCTTGGTGTGGTATGAAAAATAAATTCCCTGGTGGTTTGAAAATATGGCCCAAGCCTTGCTGGCTGGAGCCTCTTAATGAGCTGAGAAATATCTGCAAATCTACAGCAGATATGTGAAGCCTGCAGGCTTTCCACAATAGTTTTGGGAGTATATGTTTTCAGAAGTCTACCGAGTACATCTACAGAACTGTGCACGTGTGTCTGTGCTTTCCTTACGGGGGGGTTGTCAATATTGTGCTTGAGGTTCCTGTGCACTCGCTTTTAGCACGTGTTAGTCAAACAAGCCCTCAGGAACTCCGTTTTCTAAGATGGAGCCTTTTGTCCGAGAATTATTTTATATGAAGTTATTGTTACTCCTTGTGACTGCAGTTCTCCCAACGGAGAGAAAGGCGTTGAATGTTCAGGGCTGGGAAGGGGCACTGTGGTTTCACAGGAAAACAGTAGCCGTTAGGAATAACAACCTTTTCCCACTTGTGGAAAATGTTCTAGGTTTTCTCATGTGTATCTAGGAATTTACATGTAGGTCTTTTTCTGAAGCAGCTCATCTGTGCTCTGTTAGCTCCCTGCCCGGTAGAGGAGCAGAGCACGTATTCTGTGAACTGCCATTTTCAAGCGTGGATGTTCTGGAAAACAGAGAGAATGGTACAACGTGTGTCTTTTCTGTGTTAAAGCAGCAGAGGTTCAGCTCTTCTAATTAAAGCCTTCATCTTTACTTTCCTTAGCTTGCACAGTTTATCACAAACCCCAAAAATTTCTGTCAGGATTTGCTATCCTAAACGTAGCAGAAGGCACAGTGTAGCTCATGGATCTGGTACTTCAGCTGCTGTATTTTGATGTAACCCTGTAGGAAGTCTCTGAAATCTTGCTGCTTTACAGCAACTGATGCTTTCATGGTGGTAGTCACTGCAAGATGTAGTTACATGATTGTGTCATTTTCTAGTCCTGTCAAGAAGGCATTTCTAGTAGCATCACAAATTTGGCAGAGAACCCTGCCAGGATGTCAGTGCATCTAAAAGAATGTTTAGAAATGTTCATGTTTATCATTTTGTATTAATTCAGGCATGCAATGCTTGACTTGTTTGTGTGATTAACTGTTGTTGATTCTGGGACAGTACACAGTCTTAAGTGCTCTGTATACTTTTTTTGACTAAAGAAGGGGATTGGTCCTGTTAGAAGGCAATGTGAATAAACAGCAGAGGCAAAATTAAGGCTTCACCATAATCTGCAATTATTAAGAAATGTAAAAAAACTACAGAAAATTGAAGCATTAATGTTTGGAGGTTTTTTACTGCAGAGAGTACAATTTTGTTAGTGCCTTTACCAGACAGGTTACTGTCCTTTTGAGAAAATCCTGTTGTTGGTACTTAATTTTGTCTATATTGAGCTGCCATTGCTGCAAGGCGACCTTTATGCTGTTTGGAGTGACAGTTCAATATTGCCCCATGCTAAGGACTCCTTAGGTGGAGATAAGAGAGACCACCTCCTTCTTCCAGAAGACTCCTGTACCCACAGGCAGTCAAGCTGGGCAAACTGCAATATAGTGTTGAGAGAGATTGTGCAGCTGGAAAACTTAATTCCCGATTTTGTGGACCAATGATAACTTTTTGGCAGTTGTAGGTAAAGCTGTCTCATATCAATAAAGTAGATTCAGATCTGCGAGAGACAGAAATGATGGGCCAAGTAAATTTTCTCTGTGACTGTGCCTTTGGTTGGCACCTCTCTGATTTGTAATCAGTTATTTCCGGGAAATTTATTTTTTTTTTTATGCATTTTTATGATACTTCATCTGCTTGGGAACCTTAACAAGTTACCTCAAGAGCTAACTTCCGCAGACCTGTCTCTAGTACTCGTTTCGAATCTTTAGTTAGTTTTAAAATCAGAACCTACTGAGGGATCTGTTTGACTAAGCCAAGAGATTGCTTTCCCCTTGAAAAATTGATAGTTACACTGAATTCTGTTAACTGTTTTATGATGGAAGCCTCTGAAAAGCAAAGCTCTCTTCTTTGCTTATTTTTATTTCAGAGCCTTATCATTTCTTTGAGTTATTCAAGTTAACAAGTATATGATCTTTGTTGTTTTTCACTACTGAAGGCTACTAAGAATAATTTTACAGTTTGATGACTATTTGTTTGGTTTTTCTTTTTGTACCTGGTATCATTCTTTATTATATCTTGTTATGTCCTGGAAAAGCGTCTAAAGAAGTTCTATGAGGTATTTTAGTGACGTAAGTGACAGTTTTGGCCTTATGTCTCGTTGTCTGAAAGACAGCATCTCCAGCAGCACAGACATAGCTCATCCTGCCAAGGCCCAATGTAGAACATAATGTGTGAAAGAGACTCAAAATGAGGGAAATGGATCTCTTTCTTGCTTAAAATGCTATGAATTTCAATCCTTTAGGGTAAATGACTGTATTTCATAATTCCAGTTCTGGGGACAATAAATTATTTTAAGCCAGTGAAGTGACAGGACAGTACATCTGTGTAAAAAGTAAATCGTTTAGGGAATAAAAATAAAAATGAACAAAATTACTCCGAATTAAGTGCATGAGCCTACAGCTTGAGTTACTGGTTCGATGGCTTCCTTTGAGCCAGCTCTCTGACCGGAGAGGCTAGAAAATGTGATCTCGTGGTTTGAAACCATTTGGATCTGGCTCTGAAGCAGAGAGACGGTAGAGACTCTGGTATCCTGCTTTTACCTTCTGAGGAGTCAGCAGCATCTGCCAGGGCCAGAAACCTAGAAATTTCTAGAACCTTTTAGGGTCTGTGACATGTGCAACCCAGTGCTGAGGACGTGAGGACCTCTGCAGTCGGCCCACCCGGAGATCTTGCTGGCTGTGGAATCCCCAAGCCCAGTTTAGATGGCTGCAGAAGGTCTGCCTGCACCTGGCAGCTGTGATGCTGCTTGAAAGCCAACCAGTAAAATTGAAATTCTGTTGTTGGGACTAACGCTGATAAGAATATGTATTTGATAGTATAGGTGCAGTCACTGGAAAATTGCAGAGGTGATTGTTTTGTTTTGGTGCGGAGTAGGGCTTTTAAAATATATCTTAATTAGAATCGATTCAAATTTGGTAATAAAGTTTAAATTTAAACTTTTCTTTTTGAGCAGCAATTTGGAATGACCTGAATTCTAATTAGAACGAGCCCTGCTATGTCTTACGATGTCTGGAGAGGTCACAAAGGGAGAGTGGCTGCAGGTTATTGATTTCAGGGCCTAAAAAACCACTCAGTAACTATTATCTGTAGTTACCAGATCCACAGAACTCGTGCTGATTAATTTCCTTATCTGAAGGCCATTCCTTTTCATACTGTAAATGATATCTAATGCTCCCTGAAGGGGTCTATAGTTTATAGATTTTATAAGTGAATGAGAAAATGAATGCATTATTTTCTTGCCTTTTTTTGTGATGCTGTTAAGCTATTCACAGAATGCTCCATTTCAATACAATTTATGCTTTTTACCAGCATTTTCACATTTCACTGTAGGAGAAAAAACCCAAGCCTTTTATCATTCATACTGAAAAAAAAAAGGAAAGCTTAAGCCTTAGTCCAGTCAGTCAGTAACTGTTGTTTGATCTTAAAGGGTGGCCCTCATAAACTATAGAAAGGCAAGGGCTACAACATTCTTGATGGTGTAAATGTTACAGTGCACCTCATCTTTCTCAAAGGGCCCATCGTTATGCAGAACCATTAGAGGGGATATTCGTGGCACTGTGTCAGGCGCTACCTCTGAATTTTATATCAACTCTATGAGCCTAAATAAAGTACCTGCGTCTTAATAGGAAAGTACAAATTAATGTTTACTGCTTATTCCAAAGGATTTTCCCAATGTTGCTCTTTCTACTGATTTTTAGTGTGAAATAGTTGCAAAGTTGACCAAACAGAGCAAGTACAGATTCCTCATAGGCTTAGGAAACGCCCGGTTTCTGTGATGCTGGTCATCATTTCAAAAAGCTGAATTAATAACAATAAATAAATGATGTTCTGATACTGACATTTTCCTGAAAGCCTTATTCTTGTGTAAGGGCCTGGGGAATTGTGCCAAAGGCAGGCAAATGAGGAAGGGAGTATGTGGTCTTTAAGGCACTTCTTTTACAGAAAAAACCTTGCAACACTCAAAACCCTCCTGAAACCTGTTGCAGCAAGGGAAGGTCACGGGGAACAGCTCTGTCTCCACCTGAGCTTTCACTGTACACTCTACTCAAGTTTTTAATTTCAAGGAAAATCAAGATCTCATTCTAAAATTCAGTTTATTAAAAGATGTCTCATCTAATCACCTGACTCATTAGAAACTTTCTGATAGACATTTTCTGCGTACAACAAAAATAATAATTGAACTAAAATATCTAACAAAGGCTAAACTGCTAGATGTAAATCTACCTTTACATCATACATAACGTGTACAAATTTTTTTTTATGGCATAAAGATTTTCATGTTTCAGAACAAAAAGTGGTTAATAACTGAGAGAAAATCGAGGGAACTTTCTTTAGTGATTAAGTATTCGATTATTGTCCAAGATACGAATTCTTCTGGTTCTGACCATAGTTGAAAGCAAGCTAGCTGCTCTTATGGTGGTCTGGCTTCAGATTTCCGAAATAGTAATACCTTGAATATTAAAACTTTTGATTGTCTTTGTAGCTAGTAAATAAACATGTCAAAGAAGGTGATAGAATTTTTTTCTCTCTCAATCTTGGACCACGTTTTTAATTTGCTGCATTCAATTATGTTGCTTACCTAGTGTTTTAATAATATAGTTAAAGCGTATTTTCTGAATTAAAATTGTTCATTCTTTTCTGATATTTTAAAAGTTCTAATTTTTTTATCTTCATTATTCTCAGATGTTTTTGTTTACACTCTGTGGTATAACTGCATTGTTATGTAAAGGTTCATGAACATAACTAGAATAAATTCAAATATTTGCAACTCAGAAGATGACAGTGACAGTAGCTAAAATATATTTAAGTGCGTTTAAAAAATTTGCCAGATGGGGATTTTCACAGATGTAAACAGTTTCTGCTCCAGGACTGGAGCTGTAGCTAGCTGTTCCAAATGTCACCAGGTATCCTAGTTATCATTTTTAGGTTCTGCATACTGTTTAAAAAAAAAAAAAGAAAAAAGGAAAGAAAGAAGACCTTAAACCTCTACTCCCCACTCTTGGGGAAAAAAACTAGACTCAATAGTTTTAAAGAATGATAATTTTACTCTCCGAAATGCACTGTAATATTCTGTACTTTGTAGTGAAATGGATTGCAAAAGTATTATGTTGCAAGGCCCCATATGACGACTGAATTTATTCCTGATTATTGCCATAATGCCAGGGGAGAGAGGGTGACTCAGCAATCAGTGCTTCACTTCTGCCCACTCTTTCCCAACTCACTGAGTTTTAATCGTTCAAAAAGTTTGATTATGGCACACAAGACCAGGAAAAGTAAATAATTGCTCACTATAGTGTAGGCTCAGACTTATTTTATGCAAGGACTCAGCTGAAGAATTTGTGAATGGTCTAGAAAGGACCAGCGACCACTAGATCGCTGTTCTAAGTGACGCGCTTCAAACAAACGGGTCTTTGCTCACATCTCAGGGAGCAGCTTGTGTTACAGAGAAACCGATCCAACTACCGAACGTTAAAGTGGACAAAAAGGAGTTGTTACATCCCTGGGTTTCTGATCTACCAGTTTTTTGTACTACCTATTTGATTTACTGCTTAATTCTGCCATGGTTACAGCATGTAGACGTACGTCCCATACCTTATGAACACACCTCTGTGCATACACAGGCACGAGCATAGAGAGGGAAGGAAAAGGGGGAATCTGCTGCTGTAGGAGGAGGTCCCTGCAAGTGTCATGCAGACCAAGGGGCTACGCAGGGCTCTGGGCAGCGCGGGGCTGCCGTGAGAGCCGGTTAATGAAGCACAACGGGTAAGGGAGGAGTGAAATCGCAGCACTTGGCAGGCAGACCGTTTCAAATGGTGATAGTCAGCCCACAGCTCTCTCGGCACTGATGCTCCTCGGCATTTTCCCGTGCCGCTCATCCTGCGCAGGTTGTCAGTTGGATATCAAAACAAGCACGACAGGCACATAAATAGGGCAATCTGAGCAAATACTCTCTCTCCTGCAGGAGGCGTAGGCAAGTGTGACTGACAGGAGCTCGCTGCTACTGGCAATCGTGATTTTGTTTGGTGGCTACGCTCAGCGGGTTATTTCTTGTCGTACCCTGCATTTCAGGTTACTTATATAGGTCTCTAGTAAGCTCCCCGAGTCATAGCAGTGTTTAAGAATATAATTTTAGCTCACTGTGTTATACCAGATACCTCTCTGAATGATTTCTCTGAAGCAATTTCAGGAATAAACCTTTGTGTTTTAGTGATTAAAATGTATTGGCTGGAATTTAATAGGTCAGCTGTTAATAGACAAAGTAGCTTGAATTGCTGCTTTCATCCTTTTTCTCCCTAGTATCTAATCTAGTTTGATGGAAAAACAATCACCTAAAGATTTATTTTCTTTTTTTCACATTTCAAATTTCTGTGCTCAAAAATAGGCAAAGTCTGTCAGGTCTTCATGTTATTAATAGAAGTGATGCCTTGTGGCCTAACCACAATCTATTGCACTGACACTAGTTTCTCTGAAGTAAGGCATAAAAATTAAATCCATGGTAGAGAGAGAACTTCTAAGTCTGGAGTCACAGACACAAGTGTCAAATTCCTACATCTCCATCACAGGGCAAATCACACAGATTTCCTTTCATCTTGACAAAAAGCTACTTGCTCTGGTAGACTTTGGATCAGGTTTATTACTATCCTAGTTCTTATTTAGAAATTGAGAATACTAGTAGTTGTCTACAAAAGAAAGTAAACGAAAGAAAAATTAGTTCCTGTTCATAATGCACTTTGAGATGATTGCACTGAACAATTCAATGCTGTGTTTTAAAATATTCTTGTTGACTCTGATTTCCTCTGCTCCTACAACTCCTCTTTTGCATGTAGACCTCTCCACACTTACCTTAGCTTTCTTTATTCACATTTTTTTTTCTCAGACATTGAGAGTGTACGATTTTGGCAGCTCCTTTGTACTTCTGACCCATTCCATGTTGCTGGTGTTGAAATGGAAACCTGTGACAATTTCACTTGCCCGATGACATCAATGACACCGCTCAGGAGTGGGGGAGAAGGCACAGATTTTAGGTGCTTGACCTGTCTAGCTAATTCAGGCTTTTATCTCAATTTTATCCCAATCAGCTTTGCAGTGAAGGCATGGTGATTGTGTCATCAAAAATAGTCCTAATGTGGCACAGATCTTGTTTCAGGGAATGCAAGTTTCTCACTTTCCCAGCACTTTGGGTTGCTTTATGAGTTAACCATTGAGGAATTTGAATATGTGCCTTAGTTGCATTCATGATGTCTATTTCCAGGATGGGTCTGACACAATTTCTTGAGATAAGCTTTCGAAATGAGAATTTGCGCTTTTTTTTTCTTTCAAACATGAGAACACGCAAATATTTTGCAAATAGCTATTTTCTCGGTTTTTTGCCGGTTTTATCTTGGCTCAGGTGGAAATGAACAGTAAGAAGCACTCTTCATCTCTTCAAAAATGTTTCCACTGAAAGTAGATAAAGATTCCAGAAGGTTCAGATTTTGTCCAGACCAGTTTGTTCATCTTTCTTTTAGAGGTAGACCAGCGGGAAATACTCTGGAGGCTGGCAATATTACAGTCATGTCTTGGTGCTCCTCAGCCTTAGACTGGCTCAAAGTAAGTTGTGCCCAGGTAGGCTTTATTCTGGCACTTAAGCCATGCTATTGTGCTTCAGGAATGGAGCTGTCAGCCATAGTCCTTGTGCTTTACACAAACATGTCACAAAATACCTTTTATCTGCCCACTTCTTTCGAAGGAGGAGAAAATGAAAACAGCATTAAGAAGTCTAGACCCTTAAAGCCCGTCGTCAACCGGGATAGTGCCAAGGGTCAAAAAGTTATTAAGACCCCAAACTAGTTCCCATTGCCAGTCTGACTTTTGACTTCAGTATGGATCGAATGAGTTCCTTCGAAAATAAAGCTGTTTTGGAGCTAATAGGTAAGCTCTACGGCAAGCAGAAAAGATTACTGTAATATTTTTCGAAGAAGTTTAAAAGGCATTTTCTGTCTACCCTTAGAAGTTGTAATTAACCTGTGTGAGGCCAGAGCTATGTGTTATGAAAGTATCTGTGCTGTCTGTAGAAGAGACAACTCGTGTATTTTACAGGCAGTGTAGCATTTTAAAGTATAGACTTTTAAGGCTTTCATTTTCAATGACAGTGGCATGATCTGTAACTGCAATATACAGCTGTAAACCATCTTTACTATGCTCTATATTACCTCTGTGGCTGTTTGTTCCTCAGTGGGATCTGAAAGAATAATTCAGACAAATTTCATTTATTGCTGCTTCGCATTTCTTCACCGCAATAATATGCTTAGCTAACAGGTTAACAAGTATGCCCTGCTCACTTTCCTTTTTATTGAAAAGATTTCACAGGTCCTAGAAAGTACCTTCCAAACCTTCCAGTACTCTCCAGATCTTGCAGTAATAATGTTCTACCATTCTCTTTTCAGTCTTTTTTTTGTCTATTGCTCTCGTACTTTATTGTCACACTGCCTTTTTTATAACTCCTGACAGGATTCTGCCTTCAGTCCCATCCCTCCAGCAATGATGTTCTGTGGGTTTGATTTTGTTATCTATATAATAATGTATTAAACAAGAATCTTAGCAGGAATAAATCATTCTGACTTCACTGGTGCTGAGCATCTGAACCAGAATGTGTGTAAATGTTGAAATTACTTCCCACTATCTACAGATGGAAATGTTGAAGTTACAGGATTCTTAGTTTATACACTATCTAAAGAAGATGTAAAGGGAAAGCAGGTGTAAGAGAAATGTAGAAAACTCAATAGGTTTTTCCTCTCTGGTTTTATTAAACATGCTTTTTTGAAAATGTTTTATATACCATTTTAAATGTGAGAAAGTTAGAAGATACCATCCATACTTCTGCAAAGTTTTGCAATGGCAATATATCCAAGAACAATCTAAATTTGTGTGACCTGTCTAGTGATTTTTTTTGACTTTTTTTTTTAAATTGTAAAAGATTTTGTTTAAATATTACAAGATTCTGTCTACAAGTTCCAGTCTTCCAGTCAGGGATGAAAATCCATATGGCTAAAAGGGCTGCTTGCACATGCGATCAACAAGCATCAGATATCACAAATGAACAGTAAACATAAAAGGCATAACTAACTCTTTGAGTTGAGCTAGAGAGTGAAATATATAATAAATACATTCAGAGGTATCATAAATATCAAAGAAAAAACGAACATTGTTGTTTTTTGGACATACTGGAATACCATGAAAAGGGCATCATAGAAGCGGAGTGGAGAGCCAGGGTAAGAACTTTTAGATGAAACCATTCAACTTCAGTCTCTAAATATAAACAGATAATTTGCAAGCACCTGGAGAGTTGCAAAGAAATCAGTACCAGGCAACACAGATTTGTCAAAACCCAGCTAATTTCCTTTTGGCAGATTAACAGGCCTTGTTGTGAGTTGCAAAGCCATAGAAGTCATTTATCTTGAACGTAGTAAGAGGTATTTATCTCTTTTGGCATCTTCATAAATAAGCTAGGGAAACATATTCTAGATGATACTATTAGAAGGTAAATGTAAACTTCATTGATTAACTGTACTCAAAGGGATCTTATCAGTGATTTACTGTGGAAAAAAAAAATATCCAATGCATTCTGGGAGGGTCATTTCTAGAACTATAAGAAAGACATAAATAATGGAATCACCAATATGTTTGTTAAAGGTAAAAACACATTAGAGGACAGGACTTGAATTTGAAATGTTCTTGGAAAAGCATAAGAAAATAAATTAATGATACTGGATTAATGTAATATGGATAAGTGCAATCTTCTGTTTCAGCACCTACGCCAAGTTCTTTTTGGAGAACAAGTGGTAGATTTTGTGGGAAGGGACATGGAGTTTCTAGCTAGTCTGGCTGTGTGTCAGTAGCATCATGCCACTGCAATAAGCAGGAGGCACAACAAAAGGCATGTCTGTGGCACAAAAAGTTTTCTTCTTTCCCCAGTTTGGTGAGATACCAGTACGAGTGATCCAGTTTGAATCAACACACCACAGAGTGTGTGGGGAGAGCAGAAAGAGTAAACAGTGGGCAGACTGTGTGAAGAAAGCGGTTCGAAAATGTAATGCTGCATCATTTTATTCAACTTTTGTTGCACTATTTTTATCACAGATTCTTGAAAAGGCCTGGATCATCAATATTTGTCAGACTTCAGGAAGTCAGGGCAAAAATAGTAAAATCTAGTCTACCATGAAGGATCTTTGAGACAAAACCAATGTGTGTCTCAGCTCCTTTTGTCAGAAATGCTTTGTAATGCATCATTTTCTGTCTAGCTTGACTTGTTTCTGTTCAGGCCTTTCAATGTAATATCTTGGCTGAAAATAATTAATTCTGCTTACACAGTGGCTTAGACTCAGCAGTTTATTCCTGTATTTAAATGACAGACCTACTGCACTGCTCTGAATTCAACAGTGCTGGGCGAGTCAGCACATTGTCATGTCATGGTTATAGGGCAAGGGCTGGCACCAAAATGTGCCTTGTTTTCCTTCTCTGTGTCACAGCAAGGGTGAATCACAGCTTTCCAGAAGGCTGCCTGTCACTGATTCTTGGCTCTTCTTCACCTGCCCTGAAGATCTGTTGAGAAGTTGTATTTTGGGCAAGCACAGTAAATAGCAGTGGATCAAAGTGAAGAGAGAATGAGGAAAATTAAAGCGTAGTATCTTCTCAGCTGTTAAATATTTCCTTTAACAACTTAATGTTTCTTCTTATTATATGATAGATACGTAGGGCTCTTACACATCTAAGGCTACGTTTTCATCTTTGTGGCTGAAATAGAAATCTGAAAACAATTTATTCTTTTCCCAGCTTCAGATGGATATTTCAAACAGCAAGTATGTGAATATGTATCGACTAATATATCACATTTTTAATATACCTAAATATTTGTAGGTCAGAGAATCAGACACATGAGATAAATTGCTAGTAGATCATTTTCTTCCTTCTGCCAAAGTTCATTTAGTCCCTGTAGTCCTTATAATAATATGCACAAAGAGTTTAATCTAGTGCACTTCTAATGATTCAGTTGTTGGATATCTACTGCCTTCCTTTTGCAGATGGTAGTATTTTTTTTCTTTTTTTTAAGTGGTCACTTGTTGGCATGGAAGCTATTAAAAAAAAAACATTGATTCTACCTGTTTTAGTTCTCTGCTAGTGTTTCACAATGGATCTCCCCAAACCCCTCTAATCTGAGGAATTTTGTCATTTTATCAAAACCTAAGCATTTGCAGCAGGCAGTATTTAAAGACTTGTAGTATTAGATGCACACTGTGATTGTATGCACAAAAAGTCACGTCTCCCTAAAGCAATTGAGTAAATGTTTGTATAAGTAATTGCATTTGCAGTTGTTTAGTTTGCATGTGCCTTTAGGTATCATAGGGGAGTTAACCCTGCTAGAAATCTTGGCCTACGTGGTGGTCATAAGCTCTCAGGACACAATCTAACACAACATTTCATAAGGTTGAGTCATAGAGTTCTAAACCATGTTTTAGTTTCCAGCTTGGTTTTTGGTGTTATGCTGAAATATTCTCTAGGACTTTTAAAACCATTTCTAACAATAATTAAAACTTAAACCTTATTAAAAAAAAAAAAAAAAGTGTGTGTGCAGGTTTGGTTTGACCGTTGAACAGAAGTTTGTGCTGAATCTTATTTTATCTGAAGCGTTCTGTCTATCCATAAAACATAACGAAGTTTTACCCAGTTTCTTTCTTTTGAGTTAATGCTTGACACTATAACACAATACATCCCAATACATCCTCCCTATCTGTTGCCAACATGATTATACTATTAGCCTTAGCATTTAATTTTGAATTCTTTGATTTTGTTAAGGAGACTGACAGAGTTACAAAGGGTAAAGTTTGCGGGAATGCAGTTCCTCTTCCCTTTAGAAAAGTAATTTTAAAATAGAAGTTACATTATTTTCCGCTTTTTTTTTTGCTATTAGTAGATCTCCTGGGTAAAGTTACCTTGGAAACATCTTCTTCTAAAGGTATAAGAATATATGGAACATTTTCTTGCACCCATTGATAATGTCTGGAAAAAACGATGCTGCTGATAGCAGTGGAAAAACGTTCAATTTAGCTGAAGCAGAAGCCTGACCTCTGAGATGAAGTTTGGAAAAAAGAGATAAATCTGAGTTTGGAATGTCTGTAGTTGAGAAGACCTGATGCTTTCAAAACTCTTAAAACCAGCTGGTGGCTTAGTGGAGGGGATTGTATTCATGTATCAGCACTTTATTAAGTGTGTAAAGATCCTCTTAATTAGAGCATAATTTGAATATAATACATATAATATAATTACAGAGTTAAGTTGCAAAGAAACATGATGCAATATTCATGCCTATAGTTAGTGCCTAATTATTATTTACAGATGTCATGATTATAACAAAGCTGGAGTAAACACTGTAAATTCAGCCTTTCCATATTAAAATCACGGAAGTGTTATTGCTATGAATTACAATTTATTTAAATTTCTGAGAGCTGACACTGGCACTTGCTTTGTTTTGCATGAACCCTGGTAGGGAGAGTGGTATCATGGTCAAGGGAAACTGTTGAGAGGCTTCCTAGAAATCTTTGGTGTATATGCAGGGTGGGATTTTCTTAAACTCTAAAAAAACACTTGAATCTGCATTGTATTTGAGATCTACACAGGATCCTCTGAAAATTGTAGCCCTCATTCAACATTTTGGGGCTTAAACTCATGATGCTAAGTCATAATACCGGTGACAGAAGTATTATATAAGAAATTAAACAAGTGGATATGTGCCAATATCATTTTACATGAAATTACTTTTTGTATGATCTCATTTTAGAATACCTTTTATTTGAGTTTATATTCAAAGATATCATATCAACTGATAAATTCTGGAGTATTGAAAACAACTGAGAACAGAGCAGCTGCAACTCTGTTTTGTGGGAGGGAGGAGATGTTCCGCAGGTACTTTATCAGACTTTTGCCCTGGATACAAATCATCTCAAAATGTCACAAACAGTGCGGGGGGTGGGGTGAGGGAGGAAGCCTAGAAAAGAAAAAAAAACTATTTAAAACTGCATTAGAGAAATACTGTGCAGCTTGAACTGGGAATACTCTTAAAGAGATCATTAAGATTTTAATTGGTTATTGAGAAAGGAAAGAATAGTGTTATACAGCATGGTTGTGTGAGGTTTTTTCCCCTTAGATTCTTTTTACTGATACCTTTCTCAAGGAAAAGACACTGTTCTCTCTCAGATGCTGCATATGAGTCAGTTAAGTCTTACTGATTCCAAGATGCTGGAGCCACATCTTTGACCATCTCTTGTCATGTCAATTTAGCCAGTCCTGTTCATTTTAGGGAGGTGATGTACCACCAGGAACTAAAGATTATGCTCACAGCGGTGTCAGAAAGAGCACCAAACACGTACTTGCTGGGAGAGCACAAATCAAACACATTTTTTAGTATCGCACCTTCACCTGACCCCATGGAGAATGAAGCTTCTACACTTACCTCCAGCGATGCGGTGAGGCCATGTGTGGTGCTATGGAAGTCAATATAGCTGGGCAGTTTGATGAATGTCCAACCTAGCATATGCAGGGCTAAGTGCCTCCAGATTGCTTCTAAAACATTACCTCATGCTCAGAGACAAGGGAGCCAGTCTGCTTTTAAAGAGACTTGGAAAAAAAACAAAACAGAATGAAAGGCTGATGTGTCAAGTCAGCAGTGAAGAGAATATTTGCGTTTTTGTCAGCTCGGTCAGAGATTTGGAGTCATTTGGTTAATAAGGAGTGGAGCTAAAGGGAAACAAAACCAAAGATGAAATCCCAATTCAAAAGTATTGTTTGTCTGTACAGCTTTCCTTTGAGAAGTATTCTGTCCTTTCCTCTGGAATGTGTTGCATTACTCTAAACAGATCTTGCCTCCCTCTGAATTCATTATACCCAAGTATTGTAGAGACTACAACTCAAGATTGGATTTTCTATCTAGGCATCTTTATTCAAGCAGTAACGGTAAATGATAGCAAACCACTACATACCAATGGCAAAAGAACATTTGGTAAGGCCCAGCTTTCCAGAAAAACAAGCTCATGAACTCCTTGTGCATCTTTTATCAGGTATGTTTAGCAGGCCTTTGTATGTCATACCATTGATTTCCTGAAGGTTTTCTGCCATGAAACTTTTTATGCCCTTATTGACTTATGGATTGATTTAGCCAAAAGTCAGATCTTCAGGCTCTCGATGCTAGCAGCACTTTGGCATTCAGTTCCCTTGAGACATCTTCAAATGCTGTATAGATTGTTTTCCATCATGCACATCCTCATTGTACAATGTAACCGGTGCCTTTCAGTGGATCCTTGCTAATTCACTGCAGATAACAGCCTAATGAACAACCTGTGTATTATCTAGCGTTTTATCAATCATCCTCATATGCACCCATCACTTTAGCTGCAACAGTTACCCTTCATATTTTCCATGCCAGATCAGAGTTGCCCAAAAGTGCAGTCACAAATCTTTCTTGGGCTCCAGCCTCTTTCCTCCCATGAAAACTCCCTGCTGACGACAAAGGTCTTCAGCTATACATGTGGTTGGCTGCAAACTGTAGACACTGAAAGAGGCAAAAGCTCTCTGACACTCAACGTGGGGTGGGTGTGCAGGACTGGCAGCTGGAAGGCAAAACCAACCCCCTCCCCACTCATTTATGCACATGGGACATGCTTCTCATTTGTGAATCATTTCTGTTGGGAAGCAGGAAAACAGGAGACTGAGATATTTACACCCTCAGGAGCTTTGAAGGGCCACCCTGAAAGGTGCCAGTCAGAACTGCTCTGCCGTGTCGGAGATCAGCAGATTGCATCGTAGTCTTCTTAAAAGGTCTGCTGGCTTTGCGCCTTCCTGGCACCAATAGCTTTAGAGAGAAGTGATGAGGAAAATTTTATAGCTGCTAAGAATTATTCTGAACTAAGGAAATGTTCAGCTCCACTGCTCAATGTGTATGCAATTATGTAGCTAATCCCAAATAATACCTTTAGCAGGTAGATAAAAAAAAAAAAAAATCACCGAGGTACAATGCGCGGTGCTACCTTAGTGAATCACCTCTTCTAGTTAGGACCATGATTTAAAGATTTCTACAGACCACAAGCCAAAGCAAATTATTTATTTTATTTTTTTTTTGAAAGGAGGGAGACGGGCAGCTTTTTAAATCTGCTTTAATTTAACATTCTGGAAGCTTCGTTTCCATTTCAAGTAGCTTATTCAAATTTTAACAAGGGAGTGTCAGCGTATGAAAATGTCTAGTTGTGATATTGTTGGGGAGTTTCAACTCTAGCTTTAATGATACTACTTGTGTCTCTGTTGTGAAGTATCCATGGAAACAGTGCAGTAATTCATAAACTGTAGAGCTGTATAAAGTCTCTCTACCACAAATATGTTTCAGCATGAAAATGGAGAAGACGTTTTTCATGTCAGTGTTGCACATCCAGAGTGCCTCTCTGAAGTCAATGGTTTGAGCCATGACAGGGCATAGAAAACTAGTCACTATTTTGTGACTTAATGAACTCAGAAAACCAAAGCAGAGCCCCACCTTCCCAAGCAGGTAATGTATCACAAAAAAAGCTTGAAAATTAATTTTCGTCTGAACTAAGTACAAAGTTGTAGTAAAAGTGTTCTTACGAGTTTTGGGTTTTTTTGTTTGTGTTGGTTTTTCTTTTTTTTTTCTGTAATTAGCAGAATGTAATGAAGTTCTGCTGGTACCTGTCTAAACTATAATCTGTGTTCTTATTTAAGCCCAGTTAACTAGGCATCAATCAGCTCCAGTAAGGTGACATGATAAAAAATGGTCATCTATGGACTCTAGAGCTTGCTTTCTTGGACAAAGGTTTTTGTAGCTTAACACACCTGTGAACATATTCTACTGAAGTTAAACGTCAAACAGCTCCATTGCTCGAGTAAGTGCAAAAAATGTTAGCTCTGCTGTATTCGTACGTGTGAAATGCTATTTGTTTCACGGTAGAAATGATAACTAGAATGTTTTTCTCTTAAGAAAAGTCCTCTAAGAGCTCAAACGACCAAAGTGGGGTTGGCGTACCGCGGGTGGGATCTGCACAGTGTGCTATGCCTTGGTTGGACGGCTGTTCAGTGCTGCCCAGCTCAGGGTTTCCAGCACGTGAATGGATGTAGGATTGTCTACACATCCTCTTTTTCTGTATAGTTTTAACTCCAATAAGTGACATTTTAAGGGATACTTTACTGCAAGGTCTGAGTGCCTTTCTTAATGGGATCGTAACGAATCGACATCTCCTGGTGGAAAACATTTGCGTAATCTAGGGAATCAAATAAATCAGCTTTCTAAAATACCAGTGGGATTAGACATAGCTCACAGTGAGAGCTGAGGCATTGCTTGGAGCACATTGTCTTTTTGCTTTGAGTTTGGAGGTTCAAATCCTGATTTGCTATATTGGGGGCTGATACTTTATTCTGACATTTCTTGTTTACTAGTAAATAACTTCTTATACAAACTTTCCTGCCTCTGAAGAATGGCCTTGTATGCTAAATGTCAACACATTTTTCAAAAAGCCTTCATTTCCAGTTACTAAGATAAGCTGCTTTTGAGATAGACCAGGTTAGAAAAGTTTTAGAGGAAATTTTGAACGAGATGAGCAGCACCTTTTCTTGAGGCCTCTATCAAAAAATAGCTTTTCCAAATCATTTTAAATGTGGGTAAAATGAATTTTGCTGTCATGGTTCAAGGAGGCAATATCTGAGGTAGAAACAACCTTTTTAATGAGAGTTTTAAGGAGAAGGTACAGTTGAGCTTATAATACGATACACACTTCAATGTTAGTGTTGAAAACTACTCCTATATCATCCTAATACAATTTTTACCAGACAGTGTTACACAGTAATTTCTTATTTCCAGTGAAATAGCACGTTGGGCTTTCCAATCTTGCAATCCATTCAGTTTATTGGAGCACTGAAAGCCAGCATCTGAAAAAATAGAAAGAAAAATTACAGCCTGACTGTTGCATCCCCATTTAACAGTCAGTCCTGAAAGGGGACTGACCAGACAAGTCAAACACAATCAGCAAGACCTTAGACCAAAGGTGAAAATGTCGTTCCCTTTGATGATGATAAGACAGCACTTGCCTATGTGGTCGTACGGTACAGATTGGCAGCGCGATCTGCTCCGGATGGATACCCGATCCTGGAATACGGAGCCGGAAAAAGCAGTGGGGCTTGTGGCAGACTTGTACAGATGGTCAGTTGTGGGCAGTTCTCACAGACCGACACCCAGTCCTAGATGGGATTCCTTTATGTCATCCCTGAACAGTCGCTGACAAAGAATTGATGAGAAATTTCCTGATTTCCCTCGCCATTCTTCAATCCATAAAGTCCCCTTCAGCTGGAGATTGCTGTTTTATGTCAGGACAGACACCTTTCTGAGAGCCTGCTAATAACTTCATCAGCGCAATTAGGCCACGGGCATTGCTTCTCGTGCTCTAAAACCGGTGCCCTCTCAGGTAGCTTTCAGATCAATCAATGAGCAGCCATCGGTGTTCATAGTCCTACAGCCTCTGGTTTCAACCTGTGTGCTTGTGCTTCCAAGGCTTCTGCTGTCATTCTGCAGCCGTTCACTCCACACACTCTCTCATGTTGAGGTCACTGGTAGTTCACTTGACACAGAAATGATTTGTTAGATACGCGTGTGTGTGTGTGTGTTACTACCTTGACTACAGGCTCTTAATATCTGTCTAATAAGGTAATGTTACTTACCAAGAAAGAACCTTATAAATGCCCTTCCCTGGGTTACAGTATGTTTTTGACAGTGGAATATATTATTTTCAGTTTACTTTTAGTATTTTTCAGCGGAATTGTTTTGTTTTAATGACGAAGGAGACATATTAATGAAGGCGTAAGCTGGATATCTAGAAGAATGTCATTTTGTAGCACATGCAGGTTGGTAAACAACAGAAAATACTGTGGCTAACTTGCTTTAATTTATTTTAACACAGTTTTCACTGTTGTTTACACCAGTTTATATTCAGAGCTATTAGGTCATGTTTTGTAAAAAATGTCTTTCCCTTATCTGTCTAGCATCATAAGTACATACCTATCCTACTGAAATTCTCTCGTTTCTATTTATAATGTGCCTTTCTTCTCCACATATAATTCTTTTTAACTGCAGAATTCTTTTAATATTTCATTTTCATAACCATTTCAGGTGCTTTTTTCTCTTTTATTTACTTCCCTATTCTCATACCAGCATAAACCAGAATGATGTTTTATAACAGAAATTAGATTTTCTCAGGTGTTGCAGATAAAAAATAATCTTCAGAGAAAATAGCTTTTACTTGCAAAGTAAAAATGGATTTATATCTATTAGTTGCTGCTTTCTCTTTTCAAATAGTTACTAGAAATCAAGACTTCTTTGTATTGAAACTACATATCAAGCTGCTATCTGTAGTTTTCCATATCCATGTGAGGGTTGAGCACAGACACTCTGCTTAATCCAAAACTATTTAACGAAGAAGTGGAAGAGATTTTGTTCTATATTGACATACAGATGTTCCTAGTAATTTTACTATGATTTAAAGTTCTGTTGCTTCAACCTAGAGACCCTCTTACAAGCTGTTAGTATAAGCTATTTTTAAAAGTCTTGAGAGAACATACTTTATGTACCTTCCTATCTCTATCAGGTAATTGTGGAACTGTAAAAAAACTTGATCCCAGGTAGGCTTTCTGTGTAGAAACCAACTGATACTCTCCCTGGCTGAGCAAGGAGTTGTTCCTTAGGTCAATCCATGTAATTTAACTTCCCTAGCAATATTCTCAAACCACCTATAAAATTAATATTTTTTTTCTTGCTGGTTTTGCGCAGTCTTTATTGATTTGGTCAGTGTAAACGAGAACATCGGTACTGATATCCATTCACTATCATCTTGGTCCTGATCATTTAGTCTCCAACTTTACTCAGACTAAACAACTGACCTGAAATTATCATCTCTCTCTCTCTCCCTGCCCCAGCTGTTTTGTTGGTTTTGTGGTGTTGGTTTTTTTAAAAAAAGGAATTTTGAGCAAAATAGCAAGGCTAGAAATAGATGAATAATTATTTCAAATGGATCTGTAGCCTGCTGGATGCAAAGTCAAGTGATGTGAAAAACAAAGCCACACTGAACAAACAAACGTAATGAGCAATACTCAGGCCATCGGTTTAAAAATATTTAGGGTCTTCTATAATCATCTAGAATCCATTCATTAAAATGAATGAGTCTGAGTTACTGACTTTGTCACTAAGGCAAATATAAAGAACAGATCAGTGTAATTTATCAATTGTAAGCAGCTAAATTCCTGTCACTGGCAATAAAACCCCACAAGCTTAATTTTCCTACTCTCAGATATAGCAACTTATTCAGTGATTCTTTACCCACAATCCTTCAATGATACCTGACAAACCAGCTCATCAATATCTAGTTAACAGCTTTCATTTGGTTTACTGATTTGTTATATCTCTGTAGGCTTCGCTATCCCTTACACTAACTCACACTTCTCTCACATTGCTGCTACTGTCATAATGAGTACAGAGGCTCTTTTACAACCTTTGCTACTCTAAAGGCTCCCTTTCATCTTTCATTTCTTCATGTGCTGTTTAGTTTGGATTACAGTCAGCTATAGAAATACAATACTATCAAATGTATAGTTAAAATATTACAGTAAGGTCAATGGATCAGCCTATTTACTCTGTAGAGAAATAACATTCTAGAGAAACGTTTGTTTTCGGTCTAGGTTCAGGGGCAGATAACACTGTTGTCTTAGAAACATGAAGTTCAGTGTTCTCCAGCTCTGCTCTTCAGCACAAGTGGGAAAACAGCAGATATTTCTGTTCTAGGAAAGATGTTCACAGGAACAACACACTTCTGAAAAAAAAAACCCTTTCTTACAGTTTCAAAAAGATTTGTCTTTAATGCATTATGTTCATTACTGTTGGAGCTTTTCATATCCCCTGAGCTTTCCTTTGCAGTTTTATTCTCACTGAATCTGTGACTTGTCCATTCAGTAATATTTGGTGGAGATGGTGCAAGGATGAACACTAGAAACCCTTTAGGAAAGCCAGCATTTGATATCTAAGAATCTGTACTTAACACCTGCTTTTATTAGAAGAAAGTGAAGAATCATGAGACTCACATTCCCACTTGCAAATATTTACTAGGATAAAAAAAAGGGAAAATCAGGTGTCATACATCAGGGCTCTTGCAAAGCCCTAACTTTTTGAGACTTTTGTTACAAGAGATAAAGAAACTTGCTTTTGTTGTATATGACAAGAGTGCTTGGGATAGCAGAGGAAGTAGAGAGAAAGAAGCTTTTAATAAAAGATCTGTGGCCGTAAATCCCTCAACCCTTTTGCAGCTGATGCACGGATGCACCACAGCACTATTCAGCTGCAGCACAGGCTGAGAATAGCTTCCAGATACCTCAGCCAGGGATTTTCAGACAATACTAGGAGTGGGAGTCCGATATTTCTCAACAGACAATGCTAATGAGCAAAACTAAACTTAACAGATGGTCATGATGTGGTCCTAGGGTGATGTTTCCCATCTCTGATCCACAACATTGGAATGCTGACAGTACCATGTATTTTAAGCATGGTTGCTTTTGTTCGACTTGGAAGCAATAAAGCTTATTTCTGTGAAAGGGCTGCTCAGGTCCACTCAAATTTCATCTGGGAGTTATGTTAAGGTCACAGTTTCTCCATCCCTTCTTCCTGGCGCTGCATGGGTTTGAAGGAGCTATCAAAGCCAGGGGTTAACCCTTCTCCTTTGCTCTTCTGACTCTTCAGGTTAGAGAACAATTTTATTAATGTAGCTTCTGAATTTTCCCAGTAGCCACTCGGATTTCCAGTTTGGTGAACTTAAATGTGGTATTTTGTCAATAAATCTTAAACCCAAAGATCACACAATTAAGCTGGAAGTAGCTTTTGGATGTATGTGTGGACATTACGACTTCTGCTTGGTGCAGCTGACAGAGCCCTGGGCATGGAGGGGAGGAAGAGAGGAGGACCTGGATTGATATTTCTTTTGCAGTTGCACTGCTGGTTTCCTCGAAAGGCAGGATCTACACATAGCACTAACTGATGCAGTTGTACCAGTGAGGGGCATGTACACGCTGTCTGACGTGGCTTGTGTATAATTTATGTGATCTATCGAAGCTGGTTTACATAGCTACACTGAGAAGAGTGGTCTTAGGGTGTAGTACTGTGAATATCTGCATTTCCTATGGCCCTGTGTCTGTGTAGGTACCTATCCTTTTATACAGATCTCCATTCCCCACCCGAGATGTTCAATGGCCCACTTTTATTGGCCATTAGGCAAGCGGAAAGGGTGACATTCCAGGCACACCGCTCCATGAAAGGAGTCGTGTTGTGCTGGTCTACAGAGTACTTACCTCCGATTCAGAATCCCTTCAGCATCCTGTCTATACAGATGCTGATATGGATTTCAAACACCTCTTAGCACAGTTTGGTAACTGGGTAAGGTGAATCTCAAGAATCAACTTGTCACTTGCACCCCTCCCCCACCCTGAAAGCGCTTTAAAATTAATTTGTCTCAAAGCTCTGGTGTGCGTGTTTGTTTTGACTTTCTGTTATTTGATTTCTAGCAGAACGTTGTAAAGTTTATGTAATTTTGGGCCTAGCAGTTAATGTGTCCCCTGCAGGCAGACTCCGTATGAATTAAAAAGAAATTCAATTACTGAACTGCTGATAACTTATCTCAACAGAATGCAAATGGATTAAGATGGCTAAATGTTCATTCGCTTATAAAGGTACCATTTAACTAGAAAAGATGCTCTTTAAGAGAAACACCACCACAAAAAGCTATTCCGATGTTTTATACTTTTAGGGGTTTATGCATTTCACATTACACTACTTACAAAGAAAACTTTGGTGATCTTTATTAAAGTAAGTTAGAATTAAAACCACAACAATGATTTTACCAACATGCCAAATGATTTATTATGTTTCCAAATAGACACAGTGGAAATGTTTCCTCTTTAAAAAATATGAAAGGCCTTTCTGGTAAAAAAGTGTTACGTATTTTTGATACATAGATTTGTTTTTCTAAGACGTTATTTACCACTGCACTGAAATTAAGGCTTCAATTTATGTAAAATATGGTCATCTCTATGTATGATCATTAGTTATTATACACGGAACAATGAGCTAATTTAATTTTCCTGTAGAAAAATCCTCTTTCATGCAGTTTTTGAGCTGACCTTAATTTTACATACATACAAAATTGGTCTATGAATGGTGTGTGCTCCTCATCTCCACAACCAGTGGAGGCACTATGTTTATTAACTTACCTAGTTAATGAATTAGGCCCAGTTTCTCTGTGGGCTTAGAGAACACGGAAGTTATTTATTCACAGTACAGGTAATGTATATAGTTGTAGGCTCTTCGCTGATGCACTTCCTTGACAAAAAGTCAAAATAAAAATCTGTTACCTGTCTTGTAGTTAGCATATAGGAAACTGGCTGTCATGTAGTTTTGGGAGACTGGTTAGACTGGAATTCAAACATAAAGACTAAGTTTACTGCTACTTTTGATCTCAAAACTTTGTATGCATTGGTCTGAAGGGCTATACATTTTTAACAAGAAAATAAAATAAGCCTTTAAAAAATGCTTTATTTGTACCTTGAAAAATCCCAATATGAAGTCATCCTATCATCACTGTCAATTAAATTAAATTAGTGCTTTATTACAGTAATAAGTGCCAGATAAAGATGGAACCTTTGTAGGCTGAAGTCAAGTCTTCTTTATACCGAATAGTTATAAATATACTCATAGAAATCATTGGCAAGAATCTGGGTATTTTATTCATTTCAGTGGGCCTTTAGAGGCAAATTTCTTAAATATCGCTGTATAACTTCTATAAAACTGATATTTCTTCAGATCATAAACCAATTCTTTTCTATTTCACAACAATGAAGACTGTAAATGTGACTTCTGGTTGTGGAGTTAGAAGGATGAGTTTCATAAAAGTGTTTCTATGAAATAAGGTTGAAAGAGAAATAATGAATGATATATATCTGGTGTCACTAGCGTAGCGTATTATTGGATTCTTCAGGATGTGCAAAATGTGTTTGAAACCCAATATCCTGGGATCGGGGCTTAGTTTTGCAATGTATAGGGCTTTATAACCCCGTCAAAAAGGCATTCATATATGTATACATATTTCATCATAAGAATGGAAGTATTTAAGTTAGGGCTATAGCCAGGATCAACCCTTCAGTCTGCCTGCATCTTATAAAAGCGGCAACTGCCTGAAACACAAGTAAACACCTTAGTCCTGCACTTTAATAGAGGTGAACTGGTGCTGAAACCAGCTGGAGTTTCCAGCACCAGCCTAGTGGTGGATTATGACTAAGGTGGACTATGACTACAGCATCACACAAGTTACAGGACCAAATTCAGATATTGACAACACATTTCTGATCTCTTTTATTCTTGCTTCAGAAGCATTTTAGGAGTCACGTCGTCTGTTAGTTCATCTGGAGTAAGATCTCACCTACTCTCCTCATATACTCCTCTGCCAGCTTGATGGGTCCATGAGAGAAGATGCAGGGTTGTGCACACAGCAAAGCTGCAGAGTCAGCTGAAATACAGAAGTGTGCTGGGGTGGTTCTTGCTTGAAAAGATCCAAAATAGTAGAGAGCTTGTAATTAAATTACATATAATTAAAAATAACTAGCAAAGAGTTGGAGTGAGGAAAGGAGAAACCATTCCTTTGCTCACTCCAACTGTGGTTTAGTTTTATGTGACAACAAAGGGAAGAAAGTTAAAAAGGAACAATATGTACATTGAAAAAAGTTCCATCTATAGTTCCACTCAAAATCCAGACAGTGCCAAATTACTTGTGTTCTCCTCAGAGTTACCTTCAGTAGTACTTATCAAGGCAAGGCAACAGCTTCTACTGCCAAGAGTGATCAAGTTGTTCTCTAGCCAACAAAAGGCGTTTATTGATGCTGTGCCAAAACGAGATGGCCTTCTAATTATCAGTATCTTCAACTGCTACAGTGCAGGAATTGTTTTAAATATACCTGAAAGCACGCTTCTCACAAGATGTCTTTTACTATGATAAGACCATCTCAGATACATTTGTTGATCACAAAGGCCTGTTTCTATTAAGAAACATCGTTTGATCATAATGCAGCAAATGAATTTCAAACTTTTCATGAGAAAAATGCCATCTACTAAAACTTACCAGTCAAAATACCCTAAAGATCTGTGATGCCTGTGGAGCTTGCAGATTTCACTAAAACAAACTCTACAAACAACAGTTCCAAGCTATTTCTTAGAGTAAAATGTCAGATTAAATTATTTTGTTAAAATTTTCAGAGATTTGAGTAATAAAAAGCTTTGAGGCATAGAAGAGGAAAAAATCCTAATGCAGACAAACCTCTTTAAAACCACATGAACTACAATGTTTACCCATCCTGCAGCATAACATGAAACTATGGTGAAGGAGGTTTTAGGCATTTATAACGTAGGAAGGAAACTAAAGAACATTTTAAACTGGACAATGTGTATCAATGTAAATAAGAATGTAAACAGCACTTTACAATATAGAACTGCTCAATTTCTTTATTAGATATATTTAATTTTGGTCTTTTTTATTGCATCCTAATGGTTTTCAAAGACAGTAGTGGGTAGATGGGTAAGACTGCTTGGAGCTGCTAGAAAGGTGGAAAATTCCTTTTTATCAGAGGTTGATCTCCTGTAGTTTGAAGGTATCATTAGAATGCTTGAACTGCTACATAGGTCTCTACAACAAACACTTCCTGCAGTAGTGTGCTTTTTTTTTTTTTTTTTTTTTTTTATCTCCCCCCCCCGCCCCCAAAAAGCCAAGTACTGTTAAGTGTCTGAAGGATGCAACATTGTGCTTTAGTACTGGGTATCTGATGTGTCTTGATAAGGTGGGAATCAAAGTTTCTTAATTTCTTCTTTATCCAAACCCACCTCTTAGAAATCCCTCAGGCTTCACAAGGAAGGAAGAAAAGGGAATAACTACAACAGAATGTATTAATTATTTGGGGAATTATTGTGCAGGATCTTTAGGGATTGCATTTTAAGGGAGATCAGAAAGCAGGTCAAGAATGCAGGGTGTTTGTCAAAACAACCAATATTAAAAAAACCCCAATAATATCAAACCATTTACAAAGATAAACTATTTCAGTGTAGATAAAGAAGGAATTGTTTATTTAGTAATTCTCAGGCTCTTTCCCTGGAGGATATTAATGCACAAGGATCTGGAGTAGTTAGTGACAGAAAGCAGTGTGGTCTAAGGACAGATTTGAAACTTTTGGTCATCATCTTAAGGAATTCATCTTTCTTTTAAGCTGAAAACAGTATGTTAATATTCCCTATGGTGTCTGCAGCTGGATCAGTATTTTATGTATAAACAATAAAACCATTAAATAATACTGAATAAGGGGTGAGTATAAAGGAGCAGTAAAGGAAGCAGGGAATGGATATATTAGAGCTGTTAAGAAATGTGAAAGGCAAGAAAGACATCTATACAAGTCTAAGGGTAAATGGCCCATCAGTTAACAAGGAGAGATAAGGAAAAGTGAAATGCAGAAGAACAGCTGTAGTATTTAATGATTTATTTTTTTTTTTGCGCATCTGTCTGCATACATCAAGAAAAGGCTAATTGTGACCTGTAGATTAGCATGATCGTTTTGATAAGGAGGAAACATAGACTCCAACGAGGAAAGAACATTTAGGTAATTTGACTTCAAGTTAGCAAAGCCTGATGAAACTTTCTCTGGAGTACTTAAGGAAGTTACCAGAACCTCTAGTGATTATTTTGGGGAGCTAGGGGAGAACAGGTGAGATCCCATAAAAATGAAGCCAGCTGTAGTGTAGAATTTCTCTCTTGCTTTTGGAGGTTAGAGGCTTCTGGAGCATATGAACACGTCGTCTTTGTTTTGTTAACTTAAAAGATACTTGAACAAATTATTAAGCAACATACAAATATCTGGAAAATAAGTACAAGCCAGCATTGATTTGTTCTTGAAAAATCTATCTAATTTTCTTCTTTGACATAATAATTGGTCTAATAAAAGAGAGAAAAATAATAGATGTTATAGATCTTGACATCTTCATAAGCAAAGTAGATTAATATAGTCTACAGTAAAATTACCATTTTGTGGAGTGATGGCTCTATAAGTCCCGTATAGCAGGAAAGAAATTAACACCAGCAATAATTAGGAATGTAAAGCTGTAAAGGCACCCGTCTGCAGAACACTGGCAGAAGACTGGGAAGGGAAGACAGCTGGAAAAATCTGACCTGTGAATATATTGAATTCCTAAGGAGGTCATATGCAGACTCCCTTAAGGGAAAAAAAAGACCACCTTCCTCAAAGCTGTTAATTGCAAAGAAGGCCTCATAAATGGAATAAGACCAGTATGTGTCAACAACAGGCAATAGCAGTGTCTGTGGGCAAATTCCTGCTCCAGGACAGCATGGCCCTGACTAGAATTGTTTATCCCTTTACATTGCTACGTTAGCCCAAAGTGTGAGAACTCACCACTGATGATGAGGTTATGGAAGGTCTGCTCAGCTTACTCAAGTGCAGCCATGCCATTGTATGGGAATTACAACAGGGATACTAATATACGACTATGGCCCAACAACATCTTGGTGCTGGTCACCCAGCAGCAGTGAGTAGTGTTGGTACAAGCACTGAGTGAGGGTGAGGACAGTAAGACTAAAGGCCTGGGCTGGCTGAAATGGCGTTGAGTGGTGGCCCTGAAATATCTGAGGTCTTTGCCTTATATAGGTTCCTTAGCTACATCCTGGGCATTTCCTGGGGCCACATCCCTGGTGCTTTTCCCAAATGCTAGTGGTCATATCATTAGGAATTCTCAACAGTTCAGGTTGGGAATGGATGGTAATAATGTGTCTGCCTTAGCTGCTAGTCTTGGTATTGTACATCTTGCTCGAAGGAGTCTGAAACCACAAACTAAATCAGTCCTGAGATCAGTATAGCTGGTTTAGAGAATTTTTCCTGGAATACTGGGCTGTCCTGAAGGACGGCATGAAGGTCCTGTGAACATAGATAACTTCACCTGGCACAATGCTCAGATATTGCAACAATGAGCATCTTAATAGAGCTGTGGCCTTCTCCTGTCCTCAGCAAATCCACCCCTGTTCCCAGAAGGATGTAAGTAGAAGGAGTTTCAGAAACTGGCTCTGTCTAAGGTTGAAAAGTGGGAATCCCAGGACAGTGAGCACGGGCTTTGCTAAAATAACATGCAGTTGTGCCAACAACTGAGTCAATATAGCTCTTACTATACATAAAATACACGTAAAATACCACTTGCCAAACACTTTATTGATACTAAACTTAGCTCTGTTGTAGCCATTGTCAATATGCATTGGTATATTTTCCTTTCCTTGGTGATATTTTGATAAACACACACATTCAAGAGTGTATCATAACTCTAAAAATATGTAGGGGCTTTATAATTGTATAAAAACTTTGACAAGCCATTCCAGTTTGCTAGGAACATTGAGTACGATAATGCACACGGTTTAATCAATACACCTTTCAAAGGAGCCTCATTTGGGAAAATGCAAAAGCAGTATCTTGCAGTCAGTAATAAATATTTCATTAAATTATCTCTAATTTCACTTTCATTCTCATTGGCAAGCCTCTAGTGGTACAGACTTTTTTCCTCTTGATTTTATTGCCCTCATAACATGCAGTCGTCTCACAGCCCTTTGCTTTCTGAGCTATGGTATATTGCCTCTCCTCTGGATTAATCTCATAGTCATCAGTTCATTTAAGTAGGTAATATTTGACCGTCTAATCAGCTTAAAGCAACTTGAGTAGAATAATACGGGCTTACATTTGGCATTCAGAAACATTTCTGAAACAATAAAGTGATTTGACAAAAATATATGATCTAAATTATTCTCTTTATGCATGAAAATGCATACTGCTTTTGCTGACATAATTAAATTGCCTACATATCTGACTTTTTAATAATGAAAAAGCAAACCCAGGAGTCTTTAGATGATTTGCTACGTTCCTTTAAAGCAAGGAATTCAGCAGTACCTATTCAAGCACTTAGTTTTCTTGTGGAATGTATGCTGAATAAAATCAGCGGCGTGGCTTTTTAGGATGGCAGATTTCATAAAGATTTTTCATTTTTCTGTTTTAAGTGCTCCTTTTCAGTACTTGAATTTGTATATGCTAATTACAGTGAAAAGGGAAAGTTCCATTTATCTTGTTGTCCAACTATAGAAAGAATTAGTATGTTCAGATTTCACACTTGTCAAGTTGCAAGTTTTGAGAGATAAACAACGTTTATTTTTTTTTTGAAGGCTTTAGCATGTTTTCTGGGCAGATAGTAAAGTCTTCTCTTGGAAATCAAATTTAGAACTCGCAAATTAATAACTACTGGTCCTGATGTCAGGTTTTTGACTGGCAGGTAAGAGCTGTTGCTATCCTGGTGGCTATTATAGCATTTGCACCTTGGGATGAGGGTTTTGCACCTTGCCTCTGCGAGGTGGATTTCCTCCCTGTGTGCCACAGAGAAGCAATGTTCTAGGTGTTGTCAGTGACCTACGTTGAATTGACGCTGATGTTTACCTGTAAAGGCTTAGCTTCTTGCTTTTCTTTGTAAAAAGACCCTTGCCTTGCTGAGACCAAAGGGTAGATAACATGTCTTTGTTAAGACAGCTACTCATTCTTTATCTGTAATCTGTTCTCAGTGAAGCTTCCTTTCTCCTTCCTTGCACATTATCCAGCCTCAGCTTCTTTGGATGCTTGCCTCATTCACTAGATACTATCCTCCTGCTCCAAAAAACATGTCAGTAGCTTTCCACATGACATCCTTCTACTTTCTTACATTCTTAATTTATTTTAAAATTAACAAAAATTCAGGGATCAAAAAAATTTCTGGACCAGGTATTTATTTTGACATAAAGTTTTGACAGGCGTGCAGATTTGGTCCCATCTACCTAAATCCCAGGTGGAAGAACTAACCCTCCAAAATTGAACCCCTGCCCTTTTTCAGGTGCTATTTCCATCACTTTTGCAAGGCCCTCAGGAAATGTGCACAGTAGCAGTGTGGTAAATCAGGAATCCCTCTCACAATCCTCTAGCTCTCTAAGGAAAAGTACGACTCACATTTACTTCTTACTCAGTATTGTAAATTGTCAGGGCTTCTTTTGGGACCGCAGTATGACAAGAACTATTTGATAGGAAGTATGTATCATAGTGTCCAGCAGTTAAGACACGCTGGACTGAAGATACTCAAGAATTTCCAAATTTACACCAATTTAATTTGCCACATGGTCGTCTTTTTTTCTCCCCCCCCTTTTTTTTTATTTTTGTCTTTGTAGATATTTCGAATTTTAACCTAACAACAGAAGCTTTCTGAATCTGGACATGCAGTTCTTCTCAACACTGCTTCCTAAGAAACGCTTCTGAGTTTAGTGAATTGGTGACAGGTCCTACCCTGAGACCTACCTGCCACTTAGAGAGTTAATTTATGATTATTTTCAGATTAATTTTAGCAGGACTTATTCTGATACTGATACCCATTTGTCATTTAGCTGTTCATCTTCTTGAGAGGAAAAAGCTAGACGTCCCTTTCTTTGGAAAAGAGGCAAATGAAAATTCCATGCACTGAAACCCTAAAATGTCCCAAGGGTTTAATTTGGATACTACAAATTCTAGAATGTCGCTTCAGGAAATAGACTACATTTTATACACCTGTGCTTCTGTAACATGATTTCAGAGCCCTGCAGTTGTTAAAAAAACATAATTACTGTTATAACTTACCGAGTTACCCAAATTAGGTTGCATGTGCAATCCAAATACACACAAAGCAAAATTGTAACCCAGTGGAGGAGTGTTTGATTGTCTGGTTTTATAGCTGTTTGTGTCTGTGGCAAAGAACACAATTTAAACACGGGGAAAAAAAAAAGCTATTTATTTCCAAAGGTAGCACAATCAGTGTGAAATGGCAGGGGAAAAAAAAAACCATAGGCATATCTGTGGCTTGGCAAAGTACATTGAAATAAGAAACTGCAAAAAGACCTCTGGGCTAGAAGTAGAGTAAATAAAGCATTATATATTTAGAAAATAATAATGCAAACCCCAGGAAAGAATGTATGAAGAAGAACCTGAAACCTTTTCTTAGCTAAATATAACAAAATGAGAGAATTTAGAGAATAAAGCTGCCTTCGTAATGGCAAAGTACTAATTGCTTTGAGACTCATTGTATGCTCCACTGTGCGGTGCCATTCAAATGATGAACCTGTGTTACCTGTGTGATATACACGGGCCCAAAGTGTTGTCATTTATATGTTGATTTTCACCACTTGCACACAAGGTTTATTGTTTGTTTGTTGTTTTTTTTTTTTTTAAAAAAAAAAGCTCTGAAATGCAATAGATCCCAAAAGTGTCTGGTGATAGTGAAGTGAGATAGTTTGTTGCTCTAGATGCCGTGCACGTATTCAGTGTCAGTTTAGTTTTCAGACACCGTAGTGAAGTAGGATCATGGGTTTCTGATTTCTTCTTTCCCACATGGCAGCGTTCATCCTCTGGTGATGTCAGGAAAGAACAG
The DNA here is from genome assembly GCA_013396935.1 of Baryphthengus martii. Taxonomy (NCBI): domain Eukaryota; kingdom Metazoa; phylum Chordata; class Aves; order Coraciiformes; family Momotidae; genus Baryphthengus; species Baryphthengus martii. The sequence continues at coordinate 131,861 of VWZK01012348.1, forward strand.
TGTTTATACTTCTCTTTGCATTGGCAACTGAAACAAAAGATGCCAGAACATAAGAGGCCGAGAGAGGCATTTTTCACAGTCACCCATTCCTGAAGGGAAGATGTTTTGCCAACAGATGGACATTCCTTCCTGCTCAGTCTGTGTATTTACAAGCTTATCGCTATGATCTTGCTTCTCAACCATTGTTTTTTTGTTTTTGTTTTTGATCTGTCTGACAGAGTTTAGTACAAACTTCTATGTTGCCACAAAGGTTCCCTCAGTTATCCCTTTTCCCTCACTCATGAAGCCAGCCCTGTTCCTCCTAAACATAGTTCTCCTTTTGCATAGTTCCATACTTTGGGCTGTCTAGTTACAGTTCCCATGCCCAGAGCGTAAGGTCTGGAATATGACAAGTAGACTTTGGAATAGGGCTGCTTACAGGAGAGATCTGGTTGGAAAAAAAAGACTTAAATTACTTGCCTGTGAAGAAAATGAAGATATCAATATGACATCACATTTATAATTGTAATGTGCTTAAGGTTAGCTGTTGGGTATCCCAAACTCTCTCTGTTCTCTTCCTGCATAGCTTGCTTACTTCATTTGTTGAAGGAGTTCCTGGCTTGGGGCTCTGATCTTGAGGGTTTGGTAGGCCTCAGATACTTACGGTGGTCAGCTTCTATAAAGCTGGAAGCCGAGTTCTATTTGGAGGTGAACCACTCAGGACGTAGACTTCTGATGCTATGCCAGACAAGCCAGGAACCCAAGGACAGACTGCACAGAAAGTCTTTAAGGTGCTGGTAGTCTTGGGATCCCAAATGCTATTCCCTTCCACTGATCTGCTTCTCCTTAGAAGGCAACTTGAAAGCCTGTGAAGTCCCAAGAATGGATTAGTCTGCCTCCTGAAGTTGTTTTTAAATAACAGATCCAATCTGGGAACCCAGATAGAGCATGGCAGCATGATAAAAACTTGAGAGAGTCTCAGATGGAAGCCTACTTGCGAAAGTTTGCCAAAACTTCATGTTCCCATCGAAAGGTCATATCTTAATTGTACAGGGGAAAAAATAATCTTTTACTGGAAAGTTCTCAAATGTCTTGATTAAAGATAATCAGTATTAACTACTCTCTGGGGTTTCAGTCCAAATTGACTTAAAAAGACAGGAAAATCCAGGCTATTGCCATAAACGTATTGGAGCCGAGAAGTGAATACAGATGTTTAGAGTTCATAATTTCAAACTGGACTGAAAAATTTACATCAATGCTCATACTAATCGTTTTTATTTGCTAGCACGGAATCGCTTAATGAAGCATAATGAGGAAGATAAATTAATGTCTCCTGATTCCTAACCTCTCGTTCCATTCATTATACTCTTTGATTTTCACTAAATATAATGATGCCCCTACTTCCAGATGTTTCTTTATTAAATTCCTTCCAGGAGAGAGAAAAAAACAGAAGTCATCCCAAATGCTGAAAGTTCTCGACTCGTTATCACATTTTACATACCATAGAGACATACTGACAATGTTAATTAGAGACAAAGGCTTGATTGTTCTTTAATTACTCTGCCAAAAGCTGGTACAAAATACGAAGCCACAAATTGTATGACATATGTTATAAGTGGATTGGTTTTAATGATATCTTCATGTACCAACATGCGTATTTCATTAGTAAGCTTTAGTTATTAGCATTTTAACGTGACCATTAATAATGGAAACATTGGGTTATGTACCTGAATAACAAAATGAACATTACAGAATTTTAAAAGATGCCTGACATAATGGTGCGGTTTTATGTGTTGCAGAGTTCCCAGTATCAGCATCACGACAAGGTGTAGAGGTCATAAATCTCTTCCTGTCACCCTAACTACCATGTCATTATGTTTTTTCTGAAATGACTCCTTATTGAAAAATATGCAGTCTGTGGAACAGAGTATACTCCTCAGAACATGCCCTGTTGGGTAAAGGGTCAAATGTGTCTTATTTTAACGTCACCCTGAGGATCTGGCTTTCTGAAAACTAATGTTCCTCTTTGGGGAGGATTCCTCTTCCAGTTATTTCTGCTGCATCTGTAGGTTTCAGGCTTGAGATGAGAGTTGGACGCAAGTCCCTGACTTTCTGCGTGCTCTGATAGCAGATTATCATACAGAAAATGAACACAGTAAGCTCCCCAAGCTGTCTTTCCAAGAAAAGATTGAGTCTGAAACAAGTCTCATCCCCTTTTACACCGAATACATTTTTAGAGCAGAGCTATACTGCCTTCAGTAAAATGACTATTGTTACTGCCTGAAAATAGGATGATGCTAGTTTAAGGTATTATATTTGTTTATTACTAACATATTATGAAGATGACATTTCTGTATCAGCTTGGCTTTAGGGCAAATAACTTTTACATTCAGCTATAAGAGGTTAATCTCTCAATATTGCTTTGAAGTTTAAAATTCTGTTATTCAAATGTGAACAAACTTTCTTCTCTTTAACCGCACCCTGGTTTATGCTGCCGGATAGGAATAGCCACGTGAAAGCGAAAAGAATGGCATGTATCTGGTGCTAGGGCATCTGGTTTCTATCATTTGTTCATTCTCCTTTAAAACCAAAAAAAGGGAGATGAGACATTTCAATCGGATTTAATAAGGAGGAAAAGCCATCAATACCCTTTGTGTAAGTATGAAAACAACTGGGCCTGCCATTTTTTTCTGCAGTTTTATAATACTGTCATTTCACAGGAGGGTTTTCAGCTGGAATACTTCTTTGTATTCAGGAGCACCTGTATCCTGAATAATTAAAAAATCTATTGTAATCACCTTTTCATGATATCTAATTCACTGCAAAAATGTCACATTTCACTTTGCTAAACACAATTAAAAAACTTAGGAGGAGCAGATGGTTTGGCATTTTGAAGAAGGTAGGCTGCAGAAGGATGCTGAGTTCATTCACAGAGTTGCCTTGTTCAATTCAAAAAGGTGCCTTGTTCATCCCAGTGAGGAGCTGGGAGTACTATAGGACTGATGATCTCACTCTTCACAATTAATTATGCACACATAGTCACTTTGAGAGTCTTCCAAAAGCTGAGATGTTACATTCTTGAAGGAAAGCCAAGGACTTCCGTACTGTAATATAAGGCAAGTGAATGGATTTTGAACAGAGAGATGAAGGTAACAGGTGAAAAGCAACAAACGCTTTTTGGACCAGAATGCCTTTTTAATTTTCCAAAGGAAAATTCCTGATCTGCTACTGAAAAATCCTAATTTAGAAAATCTGAAATACTGTCTTCTAGACTACAGGAGAATAAGTGAAAGTTTTGAGGCAGAGAAATGACTGGCTATGTGGTTGTGGTTGCTCATATACAGTTCCAGAGGAAAAAAAAATGCAGCGCTTTAGAGAAATGGATATTGTGCAAAGAGTGTTTGAGAAATCTTTTATGTATATTTAATTAATTTGGGGGTTTCTTTTTCCTATCAGAGAGTAGAGATAGAAAGCTGCCATTCATCTTTTGTTTCTGAGAGAGTTCTTCCCTCTTGGTGTGACTCACCTTTTCTTTGCAGTGGGAAAGACAGCTCCTGGCCCACAGTGCCAAGTGAGAGTGAATGCATTAAGAAAAATTCTGAAGGTGTCTGCAAGTGTATAATGATTTCCCCTCATTTCTCTCTGGTGGCTGAGGCTGTTTATTGTCTGCCAGTTTTGCTTGCCCCGTTTTCAGATATCTGCAGCCTTCATTGAATTTGTGGAAGAGGTTTCCGTTAGGAATAGGAAACAAATACTCGTTGCTAATATAATCTGGTCTCTAATTATTTGTTCATATATTTATTTATTTATTTTAAGCCTCCTGGCTTATAAGGACACAAATATGTGGCCCTTATTTAATGATTGGCTTCTCATTTCATAGCTCTGTGAATGCCCTATTTCCTGATTTATTAGATACTGCTCAAACTATGCTTTGAAGACAGAAGTGGGAACTTCTAACTTCTTCTGTCACTGGTCTGTCATTTTCACAAAAAGATCCTTGAATTTGTTTATACAGCATTTTGTAAAGTGAAGGATATGATATTTTCTGATTTTACAGATGTGAAACTGTTTAGCCAAAGAGATACATTAAAATTGTGGCTGAACGGTATAACAAATGTAGGGCTTGCCTGCTCTTGTTTCCTGCTAAATGGTTTGGGGAAGTCCAAAGCCCAGCTCCTGTATCTTCGGGTGGAGTTACACCTGTGAAATATCAAAGCAGAAACACAGACAATTCACTTTCAAGAGAAATTCAGCCTGAATGCTGGTTTGGTAGAACTGAAGCTACTGGTAACAAATGGAAACGGAAACATTGCCACAAAAGGAAGACAGGCAAAATTCAGCCATTGTATGTTGTTTGGCGGTAGCCAGCTGGCTAGTAGCACGCATCTGTTGGCCACTCAGCAGATTTGCAGCCCTCAGCTGCAGAATATGCTGATTCTTCCTCACTGAAGTGACCCAAGGAGGTAGAGGGAGGGAAGGAAGCTGAAGGTAAGTAAATTATTAAAGGGTACAAAACTGTAGGAAACTAGACTTTATTAGAGTCACTGTGCTCAGAACAACTTACCCAGCTGTGACACGGGGCTTAAACGGTCAGAAGACCCTTGGTTTTGCTTTGGCTTGAGAGGCAGTCATCCTGTGCAGATATTTAGGGCAGGATACCAATAACAGATACTTTACCTAAATGCTTTCTGTCTGCTTTGCCCCCTAAGTCTCCTACTTAAGCAATTTTCCGACTTGGAGTTTTGTGATCAGATTTTTCAGCAACCTCGTTCATGCTGTGTGCTAGTAAGGGCAGTGTGGTGTATAAACACATGGTCATAGAATCTTGAACTGTTCTATGTTATAAATATGCTGTACTTTGTGATTCTGAAGAAGTGAGAAAGCATGCGCATTGACCATACTTTGGGTTCTTTATGTAGTGACCAGATTGGCTTACACATCTACATGGGTTCATGTTGTGAAGTTTCTCCTCTCAGTAAGAAGGAATAAAGCTATTTTTTTCTGTCCACTGAAACATTCTATACTTATCCAAGGACAGAAAGATTTGGATAGTGTGCCATAGGGGTTTCATCTCGGGCCATCATCATGGGCAATAAGGTGCTTAAAGTGCTATATCTCAAGGTGACCTGGAAAATGTCTCCATCTGATTTGGAAGCATCACTTGTCTATGTAATACTTGTAATTTGTGTGTTTATTAACCTCCTGACATACACAGGTCCTTGGCAGTAAAGCCTGAAATTTGACGGGTATTAATATATACATGTGGTTTTTTTGAGGGCACCACAATGGCGCGATCAGTTGTGGTTACACAAGCTGAAGGTAGTAAAAACAAAACTAAGCCAAAAAACATCACAGCCCCAGGAGAGATGTGAGCTTTGTCCATTTGAGACTGCTGGAAAGAGGCTGCACAGTTGATACTGCACAGTCATAAATGTGTAATGTGTAGCCATTGTGGCTGGGGGGATAAATATTCAGTACCTGGTATTACCTGATAAAGTCATACATATGTATGGATCCATTTTATGGGATAATTAGAGAATCTAGTTTTAGCATCTGCTTTTACCTGATAGGCCAACTTTATTATTTTAAATAAAGGAAAAGGAATAATTCAGAAGATACAGACCCTAGGAAGATGTGAAACAAAGCTCTCAAAGAGGGGGGAGGAAAGGACGACAATGTTTCAGATCCCCAGCCCCTGTTAAACGGGGCTGTGTGAACAAGAACGGTGTGCTTGCTTTCTGGATGGTTTATTGGAAATATTCCTGCCTACTTTCAGAGTACATTTGTAACCAGTTGAACTAAGTTTAATTTGAAAGAGTTTTAATTTTAATTATGTACAAATCTAGCCATACTGATATGTATGTATCTGTTTTGAGGATCATTTCTAAATAGGAGTGCTTACCAGGGTAGCTGAATTTTACAGCCTACTTCTGACAGAGAATTTGACCGATGTATTTTGGTAACCCTTTGTCACAATTGTCAAATAACAGCTGACAAAAAACTAATAAGAAAAGAGAAGTTAAGATTTTCTGTTTTGCATCACAGTCTTAGTCTTGGGCCGTAACCTGTGCATGCTATTTCACCAAGTGCAAAATATTTGGAGTCCTTACTTTTCCTCCTCAGTAGGGGCGGTGGGAGGAACCGAGCTGAGCTTCAGATTGTTTTCTTGCCTGCTGAAAAGGCGAAAAGCAGTATTAGAAGGTACTGCCTTTTCCAGAGCTTTTAAACTCCCACTGTAGTTTGTCAGCATAAATTAGTTCCTCTTTTCTAAGTGCTACTTTCTTTAAAAATTGCTCTTTGGTAAGGAATATATCTTAGCAAGGTGACCCCATGAAACGCTAAGTATTTTTGTGACAAATGGAGAAAGATACATAAAGTAAATGAATATCTTCTGTATGTTGAAAAAATACAGGGAGGAACCCAGCGATCACCAAAGTTTTGGTGGGGTGTCTTACTCCGAAAGATGCCTGAGTGCCTGTGATGTAGAAAACCATTCTGGTACCGCTGACATTCATACACCACCTTCCTTTGAACTTTGAATTTCCTTTGAATTTTGGCTGCCGCTGTTCCACTCTCCTGCTGCATTCACACAGACCACGAGCAGCACCTTGCACACATTTCCTCCTGCCCGGTGCCCCTTTTAGTTGCCCTCATCACACGGCTGATTCGTATCTGTAGAGTTAATTTGAACATGACACTCCTACCTTTATTCTTCAAAGAGCTTGGAATTGCAGGTAGAAATCTGGTGTTTCTTAAGATGTGAAGGCAAGTTAGCCATTCTTTCATTCTTTGACAGAATTAATGCATTTGCTTATCTGAATAAATTCTCTAGTTGTGTAAAGTTCCTTCATAATGCAGATGTGAAGTAAGGGTGATAACTTCTTTGCCTCACTGTCTTTTATTCCACAGCAAAGCCATTTTTTCAACATCGATTCCTCAAGATATGTGGGTCATTCTGTCACTCTTTCTCCCTACCCTTTCATGTGGGCAGTCCAAGGAAAAAAAAGGGCAAAGCAGAAGTTTGTCATTTCTCCTCAGTGACAAATCCCTCAGAGTTCATTGCCCTCTGAAATGCAATGGTTCTGTCTTGAGGCAACTCAGGATTTCTTTATATTGAGGTGGTTATAACTTCTAACTAACTCCCTAATGACCCTACCACCTCTCCTTCTCTGTCACACTTGGTTAATCTTTTATGTGATCGACTTATATAATTGGTCGATTAATGCTGGGAATTACTAATCTTTGGGAAAAGTGTGGGGTTTTTTGGGAAGGGATGTATTTTCCATCTCTTGATGTCCTCAGATTAAGGCAGAATGTCTTCCTGGAAAATGTACTCTATATCTGCAGGGCGGGAGTCAAATAGAAGTGGCTGGTCTCTTGTCAGTGGTGCCCTGGGATAGGATAAGTGGCAATGGGCACAAACTAGGACCCAAGAAGCTCCACCTGAACAGGTGGAGAAACTTCTTTGGTGTGAGGGTGACAGAGCCTGGCCCAGGCTGCCCAGAGAGGTGGTGGGGTCTCCTTCTCTGGGGACTTTCCAAACCCCACTTGGATCTGTTGCTGTGTGGCCTGCCCTGGGATTGGACTTGAGGTCTCCAGAGGTCTCTTCCAAACCCTACCATTTTAGGATTCTATGATTAAAACACAAATTATAGGTCCTACTGCAGGGAGAACTATGATAGCAAATCAAACTAAATAATATCAGATAAATAGTCCTTTCCAGCCCTAAAATCTATGAATCTGTGTTACTGAATTTATACATGCCAACCTCTTACACAACTGAAACCTCATTTTGAGCCACTTTATAGCCACAAGTTCTCTCGACACCTCTGCTGTCAAGTTTCTAGCCTGTGCTTATTTCTGGAATTAACATCTCGCTGTCCAACACACTCTCAAGACACTTCTTCCAGCCGGTGCATTCCATAAGATAAGGTGTTCTACAAACAAAAGAGCACAATTCTCTTTTGACAGGTGGTGATGTAACCTTAATTAATCAAACATACTGCTTGGCACGTTTTCTGAGGAGCCTGTCAAGGGCACTCACTAACTGAGGGTGGGAAAAAACCATGGTTAAAAGGAGAGCTGATATTCATCATTCCCACAACTGAATTTGTCATTTCATTTTATCTCAGAATTTAACCTTTCTCTGCTAAAATCTGCCATGGGATTTTTACTTATTTTTTTTTTATTCCCCCTCTTAGTGAATGAGATTATGCCCAGTAGCTATATTTCTAATAACTATTTTTTTTTTTTTTAGAAGCTTCAGTGCTCCGTGTGTCAGCGTGAGAGGGAGCTGACATTTGAAAGAAAGATAAATTATTATGTTGGGTGGGTACTGATTTCATAACATTTCAGAAGAGATGCCTTTTTCCTGCCGCCATAAAAAAAATCTACTTAATTCTGGCCTCTAAACAACAAAGATTTAAAGAGCCCTGGAGACTGGACTGTTGGTGAAGGGAACAGGTCAAAGCACTTCTCATTCTTAGATCTAGTTTTGAGTGATTTAAAGCAGGTGTTGGGAGTAGAATTCTTATTAATATAGGGCCAAAAAGCTGTAGTTTTCTTTAGATTACTGGACATGCGATGGAAAATAGGGGAGCACAAATGAACCAGATCAGATTCTCACAACAATAAATTAGAAATAATTTTGCTTGAAAAGTTAAACAGCCCATAATATGAGAAACTAAAGGAAAACAATTTAGATATGGCACAGAAAATCTATATGATGTATGAATACATAATATATGCAGTTGGTAAACATATAATAACAATGAAAACAAATATATAGGACTGTTTTTTAATACAATAGTTAAGATTATTTTGAAGCCAAGTATAGGCTGCTTTGTGAGCAATCTCTCATTTGCCTGTTTTCTGCCTGTCTCAGACCCACCTGTCTCTAAGATCTCTGATTTTTCCCTCTTTTCTGACTTCCTAGGCACCTAAGGAAAACTAAGCTGATTTAAGCTGCTTGTGTAGCAGCCTGTGCAGACTTGTATATGCTAAATTTCTATCTTTCCTATTCTATCTCCAAGTAGTTATCAAATATTATTTCCAGAATTACCTTATATCGAATATATTTATATACTGAACATCCTTATACTTACCAACTAAAAGAGTGGTAAGCTATAGATCTCTTCTGCAATCCAGAAATATTAATATAATGGACCAACATTATTTACCCAACAGTAAATAAAGCCTTTCAGGTATATCAGATACAAGTCAGTAATATTCACAGAGAGTTTTGACTCACTTTCCTCCATAGTGGTATGTAAATTAAGATACAATATCTTTTCAAAAAAGTTACAATACAGTATTTTTTTTTTTTTGCCTGTGTTGATGGAAGCTCAAAAAAGAAAATTGATTGCTGAAGTGCTTTCTTAACATCCTTAATTCTCAGTGACATGGTCTGTTGTTTGTGTCCTGCGAATTAATAACATCAAGGCCGGTTGCCTGGAGACAGCGTAAGTATTTCTGTGTTTAGAAATGAAAGGATCTCTGAGAATTATATGAAAAATATGTTTGTTTAAGTAGGGACAAGTAGGGAAACAAATGCATTTAATTTAAGGACAGTTTAGAAGGCGCCTCGCTTTATGCGTTTGTAGCTGGTACAGGAGCCGGCCCACTAAGTTGCACCTCCTATCCAATTCCATTCTTATTTTCCGAACTGAATGAATTCTCAGCTCAAAACCAATACAGCAACTGGGAGTAAATTTGGCTAGGAGATTGAGGCTTATATTGTTTTTCATTCCGGTTGACTCTACCCGGATTTAATCCGTAAGCCACTAAGTTTCTCTCCTGACTCGGAGTTCCTGTAACTCGGAGAGAAGTGCGTTGAGTTGTACAAACTGCGTTGCTATTCACCCAGCCCCATGCCAAGGAGCTCTAGGACAGTCACTTTCCTCACTTCTCAAATGGGTTGTCAAGGAAAAAACTCATACAAAGCAGAGCTCTGAATTGAAAAACAAAAGGAGTTTCTTTACAAAGTTTCTTCTGCAGGAAGGTATAGTATTGAGCCTGCTCTGCACAGTGATACTGCCCATTTCTGAAGAAAGATGCTCTGTGCCTACAAAGCTCTCTTACTGTATCTGACCTGTCTCACGGCACTTGCAAGAGTCATTGGCAGTCTTCAAATTTATGGTTTTTTTCTGGCAGTTTTTGGACCTCAAATTTTTAAAGAGCTGTAACAAGCAATGCAAATAAGCCCCTTTTTTTCAAGTTTACATATCAGGTAAGCAAATTTAATTAACCCGGTGATCTTCCCAGTAAATGTTCCCCCCAAATAACTGTAATCTCTTAATTAAAAAGGTATGGCTGAGTTAATCACTTTATTTAATTATATCATTAAAGAGAAGGAAAGGTACAGTAGTTGAAGTACTGATTGAGGGGACTTAATTTGAGTTCTTAACCTCACTGGGTTTCTAATTTTACTGTTTTTTTTCATGATTTGACGTACTCCTGTTAACAGAGAATTGTCAAAGAAAGCCTGGATCACTCGTCAGCCTTTCCACAATGAGGTGAACCATGGTAGATATCTCATGTAGTAGGGTCCCTAGAATACTCTTTTTATGCGCCCCCAATCACTGCAAATCTCAAACTCATCACAAAACCGATAGGAAATTCTGGCTCTGTAGTAAAATATAAAGGAGCACTGGTTATGATGATCGTTGCCTCTCCAAGTCTATCCTCATAATTTAATTTGAGCTGTATTTGACAAGGCCAATAGATACAAATCTCAATTAGCCTGTCTGAGAGAACAGGTATAGTATCTATGCCATAGATGGAACATCACCAAGGAGAAACACATTCAGATGATGATCTTTTTGTTGCCAGGCAGGTAATTTCATTTCCAGACCAGGAAACATCAAGAGGTTAATGTAGAGAGAGATTATGATCTGTCACAAAACCAGCACCTACATTGGATCCTTGATACTTGCTACTCAAGGGAGTTACAAATTGCACTGTGAAGAGTTACCTTTTGAAGATGGTTTGTATGTCTCTTAAAGTTTAGGACTGAGAGATCAAAAGTAAAGTAACTGCTTTGTGTGTTTCCTTTCTGGAAGTCACACACATGTTGAGCTGGACTACTTTAGCTTTGATTCGAGCTGAGATCTAGAAAGTAGACCGTCGTACACCTAATTTCCTTGGAAGGCTCCCTGTAATAGCAGTCACATGATGCCGAGGAAGGCAGACGTGCAATGGCAGCACTGAGGCAATGACATCCTTTCATTCCCAGTCTGCCTCCAGTTTTATATGGAATAGCCTCCTTATTGGGGTCTTAGCTCAGACCTGCAGTTTCAGCTTTTTCCTCCACTGTTTTTACATGGGACAACATAACAAAAGAAACTGCATGGATCTGTTGGAGAGGGTCCAGAGGAGGTCACAAAGATGATGGGAGGGCTGGAGCACCTCTGCTGTGAGGCCAGGCTGAGGGAGTTGGGTCTGTTCAGCCTGGAGAAGAGAAGGCTCCAGGGAGACCTTCTAGTGGCCTTCAGGATCTGAAGGGGCTACAGGAAACCTGGGGAGGGACTTTTGAGAAGGGCCTGTGGGGATAGGACAAGGGGCAATGGTTTGAAATTAGAGCAAGGGAGATTTAGATGAGACATTGGGAAGAAGTTCTTTCCTCTGAGGGTGGGGAGACCCTGGAAGGGGTTGCCTAGAGAAGCTGTGGAGCCTCCTCCCTGGAAGTGTTGAAGGCCAGGCTGGAGGAGGCTCTGAGCAACCTGCTCTGGTGGGAGGTGTCCCTGCCCATGGCAGGGGAGTTGGAACTGGATGAGCTTTAAGATCTTTTCCAACTCAAGCCATTCTAGGACTTCACTAGACAGCATAACATACTATTTTGAAATGGCAAGAATATCTCTACAGTGTTCCTGTGAAACTTTGGTGGCACCGGTTTTTTAGGAGGAATTTTGCGTACTAGATGACCTACCTGTGAGGGTGAATATCCTCAATGTTTTCTCCTGGTTATTTAGCTGAAAATGTAATATGATGGCTTGCCTTTTTGTGCATCCCACTCGAAAAGCCTGTCTTCTCCCACGCGCTGTGGAGGATACCTTGGCACTTGCGTAGCTTTAGCTCGTAATTGCTCTCTGGTGCAACTTTACGTTTAGAAAAGATTGTAATGCCTCCTTCTCTCACAGGGAGTTGCATGGCTGGCTATAGTAAATCACTCTGAAATTCTCGGGGACAAAGGTCTATAAACCACACTGCGAGGAATAAATAGAGAACAGCTTGACATTTTCAAATGGTAGAGAAGTAAAAGCATAAGATATTAGTGTTATTACTATTGTCTGCCCTAAAAAAAGAGAAACAAGGCACTTACCCTATAAGCAGCCCTTTCTTTGCATTTTAGAAAGTAACAATAGGAGAAAGGGGGAGAAAAAAAATAAGGAAAATTTGCATCCAAGAGCACAGTGTAACTCTTCTGTAAGAAGTGTGTGGTGCTGTGTATTCCAGCCAGCCATGCGTGAAATCTGGGAGGTGTTTTGCAAGCAGAAGGGAAGCAGCACTTTCTTCTTTTCCTTCTTCAGGAAACTCACAGATTGAGGGAGGTGAAAAGTCCAACACAGGCTCTAAAGGGCAAGGCACTAAAGCTGTGAGACGTTGCCCGAGAGCAGTTTAAACACAATTAGATTAACGCTGCGTAAACCACATTAAATACGTGCTTTTCTCAATTATTCCTCAAACTTATTCAAGCCCGCTAGTTGCTGGTGGGAGTGGCTGGCAAAGAGAGGAAGGCAACCTTTTCCTGATAACACAAAAAAAAGGGAAAAGCTGCTTGAAAAAAATCTTGGCCTGACACAGCAGGAGAATGGATTTTAGGGCAAGATAATGAATCGTTGGTAAATCGCTGATGGGTGACGTTCTTACACAGGTATATAAACTTGGCAGCTTGCCCAAATGCCACTAGATTTTGTGACTTGTAGGTGGGTTTGTGAGCTGGAACCACGCTCAGCTGCTCATCAGTCTGCTGAGATAGAGGGAGGGGAAAAAACTCCACTCCCAAATTGGCCTAGGCTGCAGGAAGGACAAATCCTCCACAAGAATGAAATCCCAGATTTTTAGATTAAATCTTAAAACTAATGACATTATGTGAGATGTTTGCATTGAGAACTCATAACAAAAGTAGGAAAACGATCGTCCTTGGGTTTTTAATTCACCGTGCCAGAAATGAAAATTGAAATTCTAAACTGCAATTGTCTGATCTGTGTTACCAATATGGCAGAATATAATCCATTCTGCACTGCTCGTTCTCTGCTGCTATAGATAATCAGTTTTATACACACACGTTAGGGTATTCTTATTCCATTTTCTCATTTGTAATAAGATGATGTTTTCTTTAATGCTGGAGACTGAGCCTGCTGTGAGAACTCTTATCTCAAAGGAACAATCCCAGTGTAAAACGCTTCTCCAACTCCTTCCCAGATTAACACCATTCTGTTGATCAATTAATATAATAATAAAGCATGAGACTTTTTTTTTGTCGTCTTTTACATCCTATTTTTATTCCAAGGTTTACACGGGCTGCAGAAATAATCCAAGCCTAGGAGCAGCTAGCCACTCCCACAGCACAGAGAACAAACACCCCCTGAACATAAAATTTACTTTTTTTACCATGAATCTTAAAAATCCTAAATAAACTTGACATCACCAAGACCGCACTCCCCAAAAAAAAGAAAAAAAATTTTAAAAAACCTAATAAATGAGGCATGTCCTCAAAGTTCTAATAAAAAAGTAATAATCCAAACTACGGACAAGCGTATGTACCATGTTATTTCTAAATGACAATGTTTGCCTAATTGTAAAGATTATACATTCAGATGGAGATGTATCTTGTCATCTAATAATTTTTCATTTGTTTATGACGCTGTATCATGTTGTGGCTGCTCTCATCCCGTGACATCTTGATCAACTAAATGCTGGAATTATAGCAGAATCATAAATTTTAAAGGAGACAGAAAATTCCAGGATGTAAAGCTTTTACATGTATGTTTCTATTTTGCCTTGATGTAACTTTGGAGTCATTACTTAATAGTGAACTTGAAAAAAACCCCCCGATGTTACGTTCTATCCCTCTCGGTGGTAAAGAGCTTTGAGTTAGCACAAGGGATGACACAGAAGGATGCAAAAAGGAGATGAGACTCATTTTGGAGGGGTGGAAAACAAGTCAAAGGTTTTACAAGGAACCCTCTGTCGTGTCAGCTTCTCCAGTAGCATCTCCTTTTCCAGGCAGCTTCAGCCTCCCTTCTTTCCGCTCTTCCACTTTGTTGAAGCTGCTGGCGACGCTCAGGCAGTGCTTAAACCTGCGTGGCCACAGAGTCAGCAGAGCAGCAGCTCCCCAAACCTTAGCTCCCCTCCTGCTCCAGATCCTGGCTGGCCCCAGTGCCTCCTGGGTTAGTAAGGCTGACGGTTCTGGATGAGTTTTGGATTTCGTACTGTTCTACCGCCAGTCACTGTGCTGATAAGAAGGTAGTGATTAAATTAAATGACTGGTGTAATTTAATTTCGGTCCATTGTTTTTGTTTATAGTTATCAACTTCTGGAACAATATTTTTTCTTTCCAAACACTTAGCTTCTGATCTGCTTCATCATTATTCATTAGCTGCATGATTAGCAGAGAGTTTCTTTCACAGTTGTCAAGGAAATGCTTATCAGCTTGGGTTTTATTTTTGTTTTGCTGTTTCTTAGTGACATTCTCAAAGCAAAGATTTAGAGTGTGCATTCAGGTATTAAACTACAGTTTATCTGTAATAGTTCAGTGCTGCCTTTTTGTCATGACTTCAGTTTCTGCACCTTATTACTGAGTAACTTCAAGACGGAAGTTCATTAAATGAACATCTCTCAGTCATATTAGGGGGAAGTAGGTACCTGAAATCATGCTTATATTTTCTATTGTCTTCATAGTTTTCTAGACCTCATTCTTCTTGTCTCTCTGCCTTTAAAGTTTCATTGGCCTTTCTGTGTAACTGTATTCCCCAGATTTATGCATCATTCAGTGTTCCTTTTGCTTTCCTTTCTCCATCCCTGTAATATCAATTTTATATCAAGATGACCTTAATTGAGCTTGGTATTATAATGTAGTGTTGTTGTAGGACTACCAGGCATCACATTTATTACCCACTCACAATTTCTCTCTGAAAATTCTGCTTGCCACCAGGAAAAGAATGATGGAACTATCTAAGGTGTGTACTCGTTCACATACTGATACTGGTTTCAAGGCATTTATTTTTAATTTTTTTTTCAATCCATGTCTCTAAATTCTGCATAGCTTGTCATCACTGAAGTGTACAAAGTTAGGTGAAATTAATTGCATGAAATTTCAAAAATGCAAATTGATCAGGGAAGGAGAGACCATATTAAATCTATTAAGTTTTGAAAAGCATCTGATGCTGACATTAAAAAGGCTCCAGAGGCAGCAGCATTCAGTGCATGATGAAGTTCCTTAGAATCAATTTTGCACAGTTTCCTCACAAACTGACAGAAGCATCTATATATCTGTATTTGCAAGTGGGGCAGAGAAAGGCACTCAGTGTGGTAATGGCATTAAGCCTCTAATTCCCACACTACTCTCTCAAGCAACGTGTGAAACATGATGTTCATCTGCAGCTTTTATTTAAAGGCAGAAGTAAGTTTAAACCCCTCCCTAACTGCAGCAGCAATACTGTGTTTTCATGCTGGGAGCTACTGGGTAACTGAAAACCTCTCACTTCAGGCAGGCTGGATTGGCTGCATCTTTGCCAGCAGCAGAGCAAACCAGTGATTTTTCCAGTCCTGTGGTTTTTTTAATTTTTTTTTTTTTCAGAAAAGAATGACTTGGAGTACTCTATCAATCTCAATGAAACCTCAATCAGACTGAGGAGGGAGAGAGTGCCCCAGAGCAGACTGATGGGGCTTTTCTCTAGCAATGGGATGCAAGAGAGTCTCATATTTGGTCCCCACTACTTGGCCTGATTCAGTGGGGAGAGGAGGATGGGAAAGGGTGCTGCTGTTCTCTGAGATGATATTTAAATGTTTGCAGGAAGAACTGCTTGAGATCTCTGAAAGCACTTTTTCTTATCTCCAGATGATCCTGTAGTAACCTTAGCAGTAGTGGCTGTGAGCTGTAAGGATAGCATTAGGTCTAAAGGACGTAATCAGCTATCCAGTTGGTTAACAAAGAACAAATAACCAGACAAATTAGCCTGGGAAAGCACCTGTTTGGCCTGAGACTATGTAACTAGCTTTAAAGTTTGATATGTGGTATGTAGGAAGTTAATAAATGAGAAGGGAAAGCTTTGTGCAAACAGAAATTGCTCTCATCTCTGCAGTGTGTCCTCATTTAATAATGTATTGGAATGTGCCAAGATTTCTTCTTCGGCGTGTCTCTGTCCACTATCCCTGCCACTTCACCACCATGAGTGCTCTTCTGCAAACTGTAAGTGAAGAGACATACTCCTTTACTCCAACTGCCTTTCTTTTATTATCTCGGGTTATTTGCTGCTAGCATCGTTGCAAATTGGCATCATAGACCACAATTTCTTCTCGGGTTTGTTGGCTGGGTTTTTTTTGTGCAGCAGAAGGCCAAGTTTTGAAGTTTATCAGATGAATAATTGAGAACAAAAATAGTTACACTTGTGGCAGCCCCAGTGTTTGTGGAGGCAAAACAAGCACTTGTGTGAGCTGGTGGGTCTTAGGTCCCTTCACTGACTTCAGGGAGATGGTGGTGATACTGATGTTTTTCTGTTTCCAGGATTTTTAGCTAGATTTGGGGATAAAAATGTCTGTCTGGAGAAACAGAGATGGCAGCTATGAGATATTTTTTTCAGTCAGTCTTACATCTCCTCTCTGATATGCTGCCAGCTTTGGGTAGAGATCTCGCAGAGTATAATTTATATAGATGACAAGCCTTGTTACCAGACTTCCTGGGCACATCAATGATCACAGGATTCAATCCACTTCACTTTATACTTCAGCCTGTGTCATAATGACTTACAGTGATTAACCAGCTTTCCTTAATGGGCAAGTACGGCAACTCAGAATATGGTTTTCACATTAAGCCAACATTCTGCCCAAGAATCTTGAATCTTGTTCCGTTGCTGATTTCAATTAGTTTTGTCACAGTGATTATTTAAAATTAACAATAGTTATAGAACAATTAATTATGAATTAATTATAAATTATTACTCACGAATACATCACAGAAAAGCTGTGTCAGCTGTCAGAGTAGAATGAAATTAGACAGGACCGATCCAACACACATTATGAGGGTTTGCTCATGGGTACTCGTAGTGGAAAGAGCCACAGTTTTCTTTCAGCAGGAGCTCAGACAGGAGGAAGCATTCCTTTAACGTGAAAATCAGAGGATGAGATTCTGCCATATATCACTGCCCTTCATACCAGGATGTCCAAACTTACACAATTTAACTCATTTTACATTTATGGCAGTTCTGCATCGGCAGCATCATTAATATCAAAGTGTTAACGTAGCTGTACCAGCATTCATTTTCTTTAAGGGCTTGGTCTTTCTTACAACAGCTTGAATTGTTTTCCATCCTAACTCACCAATGGGGGAACCCATAACCTTTCTAGGTGAGGAAATAACTGCTGGTCACCTCCTGGCAGCTCCCCAGAACGCTAGTGTCCTGGCACACCCACGTGTGGTGTGCGGGGCCATCCCTTATGTGTGTGAGCTCTGTGGGCCCACCTCTGTGTACTCATCCCCCAGTGTTCCTCCAGCAGGCTGGGCTGCCTCATTGACCCCTCCATGTGCCTTGGCAGGATGCTTTTCCAAACCCACAGACATTGGTCTGTAGAACCTCCAAGAGTTACTTTCTATTATGGCGATAGCTCATCTGTTTTCTTGACTTTTTTGATTTGAGCTGCACAGCTCAGCTGTCACAGCAGCACTGCATCGTCTGCCTTAATTCTTGATTTTTAAATGAAAAATTAGATTTTGCCTTCCTTTTTGTTCCTTCTCCTTGAACATGCCTCACAAGGGCAGTGTCAGGCTCTCCTCCCCTCCTGACACGCAGCCAGCAGCGCAGGATACGTGCAGCTCCTCCTCTCTCACATGAACCTCTTCCAACTGCCTCTGTCAACATCCTGGCTGGTGCTCCCTGGTCAGTCCTCACTTACCTGCTCATTCACCCCTTGGGCTGCAGTTCTTGTGCTGTCCTGTCCTCTCTTTTGCCACCTTCAGATCCTTCCATCCAGAGACTCAGGGCCACGTAGCGTGGGCAATTCCCGAGCCGCGCTACACGTAACCACCATGCGAGGCTGCACATCTCAGCACTCTCTTTAAAGTCCCTCCAGAAAGGCTAATAATGGAAATACCTGTTAAACAAAATATTTATTAAGGAAAAAAATAATTGTAGCTCGTGCCCTTCTCCTTTATTCCACCTGGCTGAGTGCTGTGATATCTGGGCAACTCTACACATAATGTATGTATAGTAAAAACAGCAATACAACTTACTTAGAATTCAGGTCACTTTACAGCAATATTTTTTCAAGCCCCCCCCTCCCGTGCATTTCTGCAGAGCTAATTATGGTCCCCTGCAGGATCAATGCTTTACTAATTTAAATATGTTGTTACAATATTGTCACCAATGAATTTTACTGCTTTAAAAGGCAAATTGCTCTCTGCCAACAATTACAAAAAAAATTGCTTTGTTTTTCTCTTATGTAAATTCTTTGACATTAGCATTCACCTTTTCAAGCAGGCATTTGATACAGCGCAAAAAGGTGGAAAGCAGAAAAATAATCACCTCTCTCAAAAGAGAGAAAACCACAGTCACCTCTGATAAACAGGGAATTCTTAGAAATCAAATGCTAAAGTTACTTCTGCTCTTGAGAAAGCTGATCAGCACGTATCGTACACCGCGGGTAGGACATCTTCTTACACCACTTATTGGAATTACAGCAGCAATCCTTACAGCTGTAAAACACATGCTATACCTGATTTATTTTTTAAACTTACCACCTGCTTTTCTTCAAATGTTACGTACTATATGCTGCTGTAGCAGCACACTGCCTTTCTACCAACAAACGGTTTTGGGAGCCTTCCATGAACTATCATGTGGCCAGTCCCTAATGGCTGGTCATTTAAGGAAAGGAGATTGACTACCTCTCCTTGTCTACTCCTTTAACTTCCTAAGGAAGAAAGAGCAGCAATGTCTCTTCCATGGAAATGCTATTATTTGTTTGCTAGAAAAACAACGAGCCTAACTCACAATTAAATAAAGACTGGAAATGGGAATTGACAGAGTAGTATCTCCCTCTTTGGCTTTGATTGTCCTTTCTTTTGCTGCTTGGGATTATGAAGCAGTCACCAACACAAGACAGAGCCATCCATTTTAAGGAGCTGGAAGTGTTTGTCAATTCAGCTGGAGTGCAGTAGCTGTTCTGATGCTGAGGCTTGGGGCTGGTATGTGCAGTAGTTGAGGCTCGCTCTTTCAGTCAGCATTAGGATTTTCAAGACATATTTTATGATTAGGCTGGGGAAAGTCTGGGAACATTTTTTTCTTTTTTTTTTTTTTTTCCTCTCATGCAAACATTATCTTTACCTTTCTCACTTAGGAAGCAGAAAGGTTTATGTACCCATTCAAAATTCTGATGTGGAATAGTTGGAGGATTTTGAGTTTATAAAAGAGTTGTGGTTATGAGTAATATAACCAATTTCTCTATGCAACCGCAACGTAAAGAGCGTGTCAGTAGGTGAAGCCCTTCTGCTGAGCGTACCGAGGCCAAAATTTCTGCAAGAAAGATACGTGTGTAATTTGCACACCCAGACTTGCTCCATGCCGACTGGGAGTCACTGGTTTGGCCACGTGGCAGCTCTGCAGAAGGCCCGCGTTACGACCGGCAGCAGAGGTGGAGCGGCGCCTCGCGTTGCCGGCCGGCTGACACCGGCAAGGGCTTTTGCTCCGGCTGTGTCTCTGCCCTTGCAGGGCTGCCCAGGTGACCCAGCAGCCCCAGCACGGACTCTTTGCTGTAACTGAAAAGCCTTGATACGGGATGAGCAAAGCATAGTGCTAAACCTGAGCTGTAATACGGTGCAAAACAACTTCACCCAAACCAAGGGGCCCAGCTGGTCATACCCTGAGTAGCACTTGAAGTTGTGTAGTACCAGTGAGCTGGGAAATAACCTGTGCTACTTGTAAAACAACAGGTAACCATTTATTGTATACGGGGCACGTTTGAAAATGCCCATACTTACCTGTTACGAGCGAGGAGAATTGCACAGCCTGGTTTGGGAGCACGTGCCCTTGTTCCCTGCAGAGCACAGCCCTTTCCCCTGCAGCTCTGCTTATATTTTTTCCTCAAAGCTTAGCTGAGCTGTGGTTTGGAGCTCTCTGCAGGCTGATGTAAGATCACTTTAAACTCTGCAGAGCCGGTGCTTAAATAACATTCAAATGAACTCTATTCAGCCTCTAAGCTACTGTTGTACCAGGTCTGCTTCACAAAGCAGTGCAGGCTTTCATGTCCCTCTGGAGGAATAAATCTGAGGCTTCATTCACATGAAAAAAATCTCAGTATGATTTATTTACAGGTTAACACCCAAGCACATCCCTCTAAATAATGCTTTAGCCTTATTTTTTTTTCTTTGTGAACTTTGCATTTTTTGTGTGTGCCTCCTAAGGCCTTGGGGTTGTTATCACAATGACTACCGCTACATTTTATGTACCCTGTTGAAAAAGACAAGTTGTTTTCCTCCAACCTGAAGAACTGACACGTAAATCTAGTCTTTGTAGTGCTGATGCTTCACATCGTTTCTTCTGTTAATTTCTCTCATGATTCTATTTCTTTGCAGAGTAGACACCTAACTACCACTGGTCTATCTACTTGGATATGCATTTCAAGATGTGCAAATCGAATAAAGCCTGTTAGGTTAGACAGGTTTCTTTCAAAGACAATTATAGGTGTGTAACAAAAAGTGAAAAACCCAACCAAATAACAGAATATAGGAAAAAACCTCAGTATTTCTTCTATTTTCATTACTTTCTTCAAAGACTAAGTATAATCCTTTTTAATTTTTAAATGACAACTGTTAATACGGTTTACTAGAAGTCTAGCTTTGCCGTGTTGCACAGTCTGCTACAAAATATTATGAGTCACTGCAAACAGATTATGCATTAACATCTTCATTAACTATACTAACTGTAACTAATGAATATTAATTATTTTAACTAATGTAGGAGCTACAAGCCTAAGCACACAAAATTGCTGGTTTACAGAAGAAAACTGGAGTCAGGTAAACCCAGGCAATTTCTTTGAAGATACAAGAGATTGTTCTTTAGCATTGATTTCATTGTTGCAATCGATATAAATATGGCTTTTTAAACCTCTTTCTGATATTTTAATATCTGAATCTTTTAGCCCTGTGTGTGGGAATAAAATACAATTAGACTTTTCTCACTGGGCTGCCAGACGATGTGTTGGTGGAACGACCCTGAGGTCAACGATGTAACAGGCTACTTGCTGTTTTTTATGGTGTTTTTACTGGGACTGCTTTTATTGGAATTATAGTGGATGCTGTTTTGCCTCTGGTGAGTCAGGGCCTTGGGACGTTTATGCCACCTGTCATCCTCTCTTAACAGCTTTGATCTTGCATGCACTGGTTGGAAAAATTATTGTGCCATTTTTCAGTTTCAGCCTGCAGTGGTTTAACAAGGGACTGACACTTTTTCACAATATGAGTTGATATAGACAAGCATTTTTGAAGAGAGCCCTAAGGCTAACAATAATATTTATATCTTCTGCCATTCATGGAAAAACCGAGGCAATAAAGCAGGCAAAGATCTGGTATCTGTTCCCTTTTGCTCATTAATGTTTCAGCCGATTCTGTGGGTGTTCTGCGCAAGAGTGGTTGCTTTCATTTTCTCATGAAAGGAAAATACTATATTTCTTATTCAAATCTATTGCCTATGAGATTCCGCTTTAAGCTTTTTCTTGAAGGATGTTGTTCGTCTCCTTTACACAGAAAGATGCACAGCATGGAAATAGATGTGCACTGAACAATGCTGGATTGGCCTGGAAAAAAAACAGATACAGAAGTAGTACGTGACAAATGCAGCTGGAGAAACAGAGAGCCTGGTTCAATAGGAGGCTCCTGCAACCTTCCAGGCCATGCATCTGCTTGAAGGAAGAGGGGACTGGTTTCCAGAAAGGCAAACCTCCCCTTTCTGTGGTTGCATGCAAAAGTCACCGGGCTGTATTTCTCACCCTGAAGGCTCCATCAGTCTGTCTCTGACTCCCTTGATGGGAAGAGTATCCAGCTCCCACTGCTCGTGTCCCCGGCTGTTGTAGCACAGGCTTCTGTTCTCTCCCAATGTCTCTTCCCTGTGAATTGCTGCATATTTGTCTTGTAGACTTGCACATTTTCAGAGTGCATTTCCTCCCTGAGCTCCTGCTCAGATGCTTAAGCCTCATAGCACTTTCCATTCCTTAAGAGCCTACTCAGTCTTAGAAAGCTTTATGTTTAGCCTGTATCCAGAGCTAAACTACAGCAGTTGCTCCGGCACCCAGTGACCCTTCCCCAGCAGAGAAGGGGGAGTCAAGGAAAGGAGAGGAGCTCCACAGGTTGAAATGAAAATGGATTTACTGAAATAGCAAAAGTAATCTTAATACCAATGCCACTATAAAGTGTACAAAGCTCTGCTCAGGCCAGGGAATGTACAGCAGTGACAACAAACAGGACAGCAGTTCTCAGGGGCAGAACGGTATCTGAGCCCCTCTGAGTATCAAGAGGAACAGAAAAAGCCCCCACATCCCCAGCAAAACTTCTCCCTTTATGAGCAAGACATTTCTAGTCTGGGATACACCTCTGAGCCAGCTGGGGGCAGCTGCCCTGGCTTTTTCCCCTCTCAACTTAAGCTCACGAAGACAGAAGAATCCTAATCTGTGACTGGGATGTGATTTATATGGAAAGTTCCTGGGTAACAAACACCATTGGTTGTATTGTGTATACACAATACACATAAGGAATTTGCATGTATTGCTTGCTGTAACGTTATGCACACGCACTATTTTATTATCACTTTCATGGGCGTTTACTTTCAAATGAAAAGGATCAAATCTACTCGAAAGAAATCCATAGAAGAATTTCTAAAATATCAATCAGTATACCAAAATTGCTTTTTCATTTTTGTGTTTTAAAATGCCACTGTGTGGTGCAAAGTTTGGATAAGTTGATTGTATTATTTAGAAACTAGTCAGGAATGTTCAAGATGAATCCATTTAAGTGTAGGCACCTGGCTGTCATCCTTAAATTAAGATTCCAAATTTGAAAGTCATGTTCTACTGGTGTTTTAAATCTTCGGTGGGCTGAATCACACTGGAAAGTTACTTCATTCGAAAATCATGGATAGTCTAAGCAGTAATTATAAATTTCATTTAAATGCTGAAAATGAGGTGATGTGAATTTGAAACCCAACTACAGTGGTGATGTTCCAGCTGCTTCTCCCTGTGCTTGGAGTTTCTGGTGGTTAGTGAAATCAGCGTTTCTCACCAGCTTCATATATTGCATCCACTTGCTCTTTCTGCTGTGTCCTAGTAGTTCATATCGTTCATATCATCCTAAACAATGTGAAATAATAAAGTACTACTGAAATGTCATGGGCCAGATAGAAAAACCTGGTAATCAGTCAAAGTTGAGATACACTGAGAATTCACAAGAAATATGAGAATATTGCTTAGGAAGATAAGGGTGACCTTAAACCAGCATTAATAGAAATGGAATGAAATGTTCTAGTACAAGGTCAGGTACTTAAGAACTACTAATACAAAGTCTACTGTAAATTGAAAATGAGTGATGAAGACAGAGCCACAGTTAATCATAGAGTAATTCTGTGATGCAGCTCTGAAAAAGACAAAAGCCTTCCTAGAATGTCTAAGTTCAGAGATAGGGAAGGTATTCGTGCTATTGTAAAAGGTCTTGGTGAAATAATGGCTGATCGTATTCCAAATCTACTAGCATACTTCGTGCATATAACTTGGGAATTAGCTGGTTAAGGAATTATCTGGTTAATTATCTGGTATCTCTCTCCCCTAATGTTTTTATAGCCCTAGCTATTTACAGCTACAAACTGCTCCTCCTGATCCAGTCCCATCTCTCATTTGCTATTTTAAATGTGCTTATGCTTGAAAATGAGTTCAGATTGTAGATTTTTAAAAAAATCAAACGTGAACTTTTAAAGTGAAACAGTTTTACAAAGGAGCTTGTGGAATGATTAGGACAATAGAGGCTGTGTCTCATGGTGGGAGACTGAAAGAACTCTGCTTTGAAAATTTGAGTCCGCCGTAGGGAAGGTTTGCTTTCTCTAGAAGTCCTGCTGATGTCTTCAGTAGGGTAAGTAGTTTGACATGAAAAGTTACTACTCAAGATAAAAGGTAAAGTAAACTTTAAAAGAAATAATAGTAATGGGCCTGAGTAAACTTAAATGGCAATTCTAAGGAAAAAAATAAAAGGTACCAATACTGTAGGAGTTATATTCTGGAACAGCCTTGAAATCAGACCAATGGTGAAGCAAGTCCCCAAAATAAATTGTTGTTCTTTGATTCATTGACAGGAGGGATCAGTTATCTCCAGTGGTTGTGGTAGCAGGAGGCTGGGCTTGGTGAGCTTTGAGGGACTTTCCTGTTCTCAGCTTTTTAGTTTTCCTGATTAAAAAAATCTGTCATCAACAAGGTCCCTTTTTATTCTTCTCCAGACACCAGCTTTTTCAGTGTTTTGTTTTTTTTGTTTTTTTTACCTTTACCAAATTTCATTTCCACAAGCAACATTCCCCAGGTGTTAAAACTGACACAGACTTTCTTCTGAGTTTATTAAGTACCAGTTACTTCTGTTGCAGCAGAAGCCTGGTCACCTTGATTGAATTGGTTTCTGTGTTATTTGTGTATCAATCCAAGGGTGAAGTAATCCCAAGCACTTAGAATGTTATATAGTCTTTCCTGTTCGGAAACTGTTAAGTATTTTGCCAGCAGTAATTAAACTGAGAACAATTCAGTGACTTATTGAACTTGTTTAAAGATATCAATCAAATCAATAACAGAACTGCAAAAAGAATCCTCCTCTAATTCTACAAGCTAAGGATTCTATTTCCTACTAAAGGGCAGCAACATAGACATAGTGTGAGTATATTGTACTGTATTTTATGCTATTGTATAAAGTTCTGTGAAGAAAATATTAGTACAGCTCTGCTCCAAAATACTGGAGAAACACTATCTTATTATACAAGAAGAGGAGGTTTTCACAGGCTTAATTTGTAAAGAGTTCACTCTCAGTTTCTTTGTCCCAGTTTTAGAGTTAATTATGACCCCTAGAATAAGCTACATGGCTGAGAAAAGTTAGGAAATTAAAACAGAGCCTTTCTAAAGGCTGGTAGTGATGGAAGAGTGATGTCCTGTCTGTTGTCTCTTTGCATCATTGGGTGAGTCATGTTAATTTGTCTTAGGCTGACATTTCCAGAATTAAACACTTGCTTAATTCTGATTTTATGTCCCAGAAACAGCGATGGTAACATCACCTCATAGAGATCCCAGTATCGAGATAAATAGGTATTAAAAATGGTACAAGTGAGAAGCGCAGAAATAAGTGATTTATTCAACAGTGGTGAATTGCATTGAGAAGTGTCTGGTGTCTGCTTTCATTGTAAATCCTTCGAACAGCTAAGTGTTAAATAATTTGTATGAGAAATGTGTTAACCTGAATGGTACTGAAACTCAGGAGATTTGTGAATGATAAATAAAAGATTTTTCTCTAGCTTAGCAGCATGTGTCCCTACTACTTGCTGTCATGCTGAGCAGCTGAAAATGAGATAGTGGGGCATGATGTCATGCTGGTAGAAGTTTGGCTTTTTTTAAAAAAAGCAAACAAATTGGAGATCAAAATGAAGACTTGTGAGAGTAGGTCTGGTTTTTGTAGTATGCGAGTGTCTAGTTTCTAGTTACACTAGTTCATTTCCAATGAAGCCATAATTAAACAAACCATTGCAAAAGGTGTTTTTGGTAAGGTAGGCAAAGGGGAAGACTTCCATTGCAGACTCGTGCCAAAAATGTGTGAGCCACATGAGACATCTGCTACCTGCAACCACCCATCCGGATGGTTGCAAGTGATCCAGTTTCCAGTGGATTAACTAAGAGGCAGGCACCATTTTTTATATCGTGCAAAAGAGAAAGTATTTCTTCCAAATGTCAATGCAAATACAACCTTGCTTTTGGTTGTGCTTAAAGTTGTGTTCACAGACAGCATGAAATAGTTCAAGCCAGGGGAATGCGATAACAAGTATGTGAAAGAGGTGAATTCTTTGTGTTGGTAGGTTAAAGAAGCCTGCTCTCTTGGATGATTAAACTGTGTTGTCTCTGCCTCGCTGTCCCCCACATTCCAGAAGGGATGTTATAACAAAATCTCTGGCAGGTAAGTTTTGATGTACTCAGATGTGTTGTCTTTCCATCAAGGCAATTGGAAAAAGTCAGATGCTTCTATTGTTAATTTGTTGTCCTTTAGAGTTCAGTATCGAAAAGAGGATTAAAGAGCCTGGGAGTACGCTCCAAAAGACCCCAAAATCTCACCCATTGCTACTGCTGCCTATAACTCATGTAACTCCAAAAGTTGCCAGGACTTTTGTAGAACAAAAGAGCCTGATTGTTGTCAATCACTCGAAACCTCTTAGCTCAGGTACAGGAAGCACTCTAGCCATTACGTACAGTGCAAGCTCCAAAATTCGCCTGGGAAGCAGGGTAAATTAGTTTTTATGGTGCTTCATGCTGGAGCTCTGTGGCTGGATGCAGCTCCTTCTAAGTTTGGACTCCTCTGACATGAGATCTTTAAAATCTCTGTTTCACTCAGGATATAGTCACGATTGCTGTGTTGATACAGTCCTTATTTTAGGAAGTTTGTCATCTGATTTTAGACGTGATAAGGAATAAGAGCAAATAATGATAGATCTGTACATATATTGAACAAGTACGAGGTGAAACAGCATAAAAGAGTGTCCTTCCATTATGGGCTGCATATATCTTGATGCTTCTCTGTGAGAAAATTGAAGAATATAACAGTAATTTGCCATGAAAGTTGTATCTCTTAGGAAGCAGCAGATTATTTATTGCAGAAAGCGATACTACAATAAAATGTATATAGCAGCCTTTTCCTTCAGTAAAATATTTGTTCAAGAGCCTGACGCTGTGTGTTCTGTCAAACTCAACCTGTCTGCCCTGTAGCTGCCTATAATGGTTGCAGTGAAGATTGAGTTTCAAGTTGTATTTCGAGGGGCATTTAAATTCTCATGCATCTGCGTATTAAACTCTCTTGTCTTATTTCTGTATATGTTCTGTCTTGCCAAGAAAATTGTGGCTCAGTTTTTAATTGTCTGGTTCCCAAAATGCTGTCAGGCTAAGGCATATTATCTTATATATCATCCATGAACAGTTCAAGATTAATTAGCCTTTCACCCATTTTAAAAGTATCATCCATATCCTGAAGGCAGGGTATGGTGTTTGGCAGCCTCTTCAATCACTTCAAATTCTTCTCTGTGTATTGTACAAATAATCCGTGGAAAAATTACACTGTTCTGTGAATAGAAGAGCTACAGATACAAATGGCATGTTCTATAAAATTCCACAGTCTCAGTCTATACCAATTACCCCATTTGAGAATTATACAAAGGATAATAAATATTTTTCACGTGTCCTATAATCCTACATCAAAACGGACGTATTATTTATTAGCATTCATTCTGTGATTTTAGGGCTTCATGCACTTTTTATTTTGCTTAGTTCACAGAGTGATAGTTGTTGATATGGGATGGGGAAAGTTTGTTTGCACTGCTGGAAGTAAATGTTATTAAGTGTACGTAGCAGAAACGGGAGAGCAAATCATAAGAAGTGGCAGTGACAGTATTTGGGTGCATCACCTATTTGAGGATTATTAGCTACGGTCTTAAGCAGATTTAAAAATCTACTTGTTTACCTCCATAAGTTCCCACTAATTAGTTCTGTTTCTTATGAATTAAAATATCTGCCCAATACTCACAGAATTTGGCTTTACCAAGAAGGTGCTTTTTAGAACCTGATCTGACAGCATAAGGGTTGGATTCTACCTGATTTTTGTCTTGACCATAGGTTGTGTGGGCAGGATTTTCTGCCAAGCCATGCTCTGGCCCCAGCACCTGCAAGTCAGCTGGATGTCACTGCCTGACCGTACTGCAGCTGATAGAATCTGAGCTGTCACTTATAAATAAATAAGCAGGCCTCCTGCATTGCGAAACCAGTATTTCTAATGTAGCTGATGTGCTGCTTTCTTGATAAACTGCCTTTGTAGAAAATCTTTGTCAGATGAACAATAGAGTAACAAAGGCATGAGCTTTATTACCTTGTGGTTCAATACTGCTTTGACTTCAAAGCTATTTAAACAAGTTATACTATTAACCATGAAAAAATATGATTTTTTTTCCAACTGACTTGCAGGTAAGTCAAAATATCTTGGCCTGGGAAGGAGATGGAACGTGTGAAAAGTGAGAGAGGGGAGATCTTATTGCTCTCTACAGTTCCCTGAAGGGAAGTTGTAGTGAAGTGGGTGTTGGCCTCTTCTCCCAGGTAACTATTGACAGGACGAGAGGAAATGGGCTTAAGTTGCGCCAGGGGAGGTTTAGGTTGGATATTAGGAAAAATTTCTTTCCTGAGAGAGTGATTGGACATTG
The DNA here is from genome assembly GCA_013396935.1 of Baryphthengus martii. Lineage (NCBI taxonomy): Eukaryota > Metazoa > Chordata > Aves > Coraciiformes > Momotidae > Baryphthengus > Baryphthengus martii. Next base: position 160,510 of record VWZK01012348.1, read on the forward strand.
GAACAGGCTGCCCAGGGACATGGTGGAATCACCATCCCTGGAGGTGTTCAAAAAACCTGTAGATGTGGCTTTTCTGGATGTGGTTTAATGGTTGTGATAAAGTTTAGTAGACGGTTGGACTGGATGATCTTGGAGGTTGTTTCCAACCTTAATGATTCTATTCTACTCTAAGTAGTGCATATTTTCTATTTTTAACATCTATGAACTACTTCTGTTGGAATCACTAGAAAGAACAGAAGTTACTGCTTTGTTATTCCCCTTCCATTTTTCTGGATAAAACATAAGTAGCTTCTTCTCTGAGGTCAACGTAACAACAACCAAGCTCCAATATACTTCTGTCATTCTCTTACAGAAAATGTTTTACTTAATTTCCACCGTATTTGGACCTTTCTTCTGTTGTGCCATGATTCAATTAATATTATTTTTGCTAAAGTGAGTACTTTCCTTTGTGTCCTTTTTTACATGTAAATGATAGTTTTGAGCCCCCCTGGCTTTTTTTAATGTCCATTTTAAAGATGAGATTATGTAGTATCTTGGAGCTGTATGTCATGACTTTGAGATATTCAAATACTTTCCTTTGCATTGATGGAAGCATTCTAAAGCTGGTTTAAAGATATGGATGAGAGAAATGGCTGAGGCCTTTTGAGAATATACCAAAACACAAAGCAGATATTTATATTAATAATTCCCGGGCATACAAGCATACATAACTTTCATCCTGCCTTGGATCATCTTTAAAACTCATGGTGAAAAGGAGAACTAATTAAATTTACTTATCTCCACTTCGGAGACTGCAGCTCCTGACCTGCTGGGTCCACGCATTTGGGGTTTTTTTTTCTTTCTTCAGGTGATTTTTGAGGTTTGTGTTTTGGCTGGGTTTTTTTTGTGTATATGGGGGGTTTTACCTTTGTTTTGTGGGTTTTTTTAAGGATTGCTTGGTCCTTTTAATAAAAAGTTGGAAGAAAAGCTGTTTTATGGGCTTTGGCTGGCCTCCCAGCCATACCACAGAACTACAGCAACGGCAGCTTCTCTGCTTTCCTCCAGGCACAAAACATTTGCCCCTATATATATGTGTGTGTGTGTATAGGTATCATCTAGGAGTTCCTAAATAGATGCTGTATAACAGCTGGCTCTTTTTATTATTTAATAGATTTGGTAAGTCGTAAGTTTGGAAAGATAGCTCTGAAAGTCTGGGATCTTTATATCATTCCAATATTTAAAGCCTGGCAATCTCAGGAACTAGTCCGTGTCTACTTGATATGAACATTCAGTGTTTGCTATAACCTTTGCATAACATTTATTATGCTGGTCATATTTTCCTGAATATTTCTGCTGTAAGTAGGAGAATGTCAAAGTGTATTGGAGGGAGAGCTACAGAAGAAGGTCATCTCACTGTGTGGTGCGTACCTCTTATTTCAGGGGAATACGAAATTCAGCCACTGTGTGGATTTTGGACATTTACCACAGAACTGTCAGAAGAAAGCTGTGGCCTTTAATGATCACCAGCATCTATGTTCAATTGAGTGCGACCAGATGAAGCAAGAATTCTAAAAGAGTCTCCTCAGTGAATTATCTGCTGATTGAGATATAGCTCAGTGAGAACAAAATGGTCCTATAAGAATTAATTTATATTGAAAAAGTGGGAAAACCTGATTTGAGGCTTGGAAGTATTTTTTGGACAGGTTGTGATGCAGAATTTTGAGAAAGAGGGAAGGGAGAGTGATAGCAAAATGGTTGGGTAATTTTTTCTTTAGAAATCACAATGTGCATCACTCATACAAAAAAGATAATACTCTTAATTTCTTGCCCTTTCTGTGGAAATCTATTCTGTTTGATCTGCACACACAACTCCTGGAAATTCTCATGAATCAGATGTTATGTAGAGTCTCAGTATTTCTTTCTGTGAGATACTTCATATTAACAACTGTCACCTTGTTGAACTAAAGAGCAGTTTACAAGTCACACACTCAGCTCTGCCGACTTTTCTCAACACCTTACTGGATTCAGAATTGGCAGGATTTCCCTCCCTTTCTACCTTGCTGCTATTCTTATCCTATACTGGGTAGTAAAATGTTAGAAAAAAAAATAGCAGAGAATAAAAGAAAAAAGAGAACTACAAGGAGAGTTTATTACATAGCTCAGGAACATTCCCCTGTGATGCAATCACTTTTAATGTAGAGACAGAATAAAATACTGTCTGCCTGAACCAGTCGAGCCTTTTCAAACCACTGCCTCCTCTCAGGCTGGGTAAGTGCCTCAGAAAAGGGTGACCTTTTGACGTGAGTGACAACCTGCTCTGAAGTTCCTTCCACCCAAGGAGAATACATGAGATGTCTCGGGTAATGAATAACTGTCCCTGGGAGCCCTACAGTTTAGATCTTAACTTTTTAATCCAGGTTCCTTTTCTCAATCAAATTGTTGGCCGTTGCTGAAACCTCGGTGTAGGAGAGTTCTCAGCCTTTTGGAAACACTGCTGGGGAAGCCCTTCCATACCTGATCACCAGCTTGCTTTAATGGCTGCTTTCCTGATGGATTGATATTCTTGATCCCCTCTTAAGGACTGTTTTTCATGGGACGTACCTGCTGGAACTGAGGCTCTGTGCTGGCCATGGTCACTGGTGTGTGCTGGGCTCCTCCAGAAAGGACAGGCAAGTGCCTGCGATATCTGACTGTGCTTATTTACTCCAACCAGGGAAGCCCTAGCTGCTGGCAATAACAGGCAGTGAATTCCCTGGATTTTAAAATATTTGCTTCTAGAAGAGAATAAAATAATGAGTTTGTAACAAATGATAGCAAACAGCTCTAGCTCTGATAAATTTATATTTTCAGGTGAGAAAATTCTTAGATCCAGCAGGTGCATTAAGAAGACTGTGTCCAGCAGATGGAGGAGGTTCTCCTCCTCTACTCAGCCCTGGTGAGGGCACATCTGGAGTATTGGGTCCAGTTCTGGGCTCCCCAGTTCAAGAGGGACAGGAATAGTCCAAGGGAGACTGTGAGGATCGTGAAGGGACTGGACCATCTCTCTGATGAGGAGAGCCTGAGAGCTCTGGGGCTGGTCGGTCTGGAGGAGAGAAGCCTGAGAGGGGATCTGATTCCTGGTTACAAATCTCTGAAGGGTGGGGGTCAAGTGGAAGGGGCCAGGCTCTTGTCAGTGGTGCCCTGGGACAGGATGAAGGACAATGGGCACAAACTGGAACCCAGGAGGTTCCACCTCAACAGGAGGAAAAACTTCTTTGGTGGGAGGGTGACAGAGCCTGGCCCAGGCTGCCCAGAGAGGTGGTGGAGTCTCCTTCTCTGGAGACTTTCCAACCCCCCTGGATCTGTTGCTGTGTGGCCTGCCCTGGGTGATCCTGCTCTGGCAGGGGGGTTGGATTCAATCTCCAGGGGTCCCTTCCAATCCCTACCTTCTCTGATTCTATAATTTCACCCCAAATCGGAGGTGCTTAGGAGAGAGCCTGCCTCTTTGCCATGAGTGATGTCTGCAGTGATATTCTTCCAATCAAAATATTATCAGCACTTTTGTAAATGAACTTATGACAATTATTATAAGAAGTCCTGACTATTCAAACTCTTATTTGAAAATGGATGTCTCTGTAAATATTTATTGGAATTTTATCTATCTTGCTTGTTTTATAATGAGCATATTGCAAGTGTATAACTGTTCTGCCCTGCAGTCTGCAATAGATAAAATGTAGAGAGAGCATAGGTAATGAGAAGTGTTTGTCACAGCCTTATAGTCTTCAGGGAACTAATATAAATCAAGGTCTAACTCCTCCCAGAGGTCTAGTAATTTTTAAAGTATAGGTTTATTTTCCATTTGTAGTTTGATAACGAGTCATATTTATTATGGTCTTCCTAATGGCAGGTCTTCACTCAAGTATTAAAGAAGATATAATTCACAGGTGACTAGAATTAGAAATAAAAAGGCCCTGAAGAATATCATTCCTACATCATTACTCAAGCCATTTTTAATGAAAAAAAAAAATAAAGTGCATTTAGATGAGACAGTTAAAAAGGATGCAAATTAAGCAAAGGAAATTGAAAATTCACAGTACACGAGGAGCATGGCATAGCGGCTACCAACTTAAAGGTGATTAAAATGTTTTCACAAATTACACTAAAGCAGGAAAGTTGCTCAGTTATTCATATAGTTAATTACCTGGCTATACAGTAAGTGCTTTCCTTATTATACTGAGTCTTTTAAAGACTGGCTGCTGCAGAAGTGGCGTATCATCGTTTGGGATTAGATCCAGTTTTCTATCGTGGTTATACTGAACAGTGGACTCCATTTGAAACTCTAGTTTCAAGTACTTTAATTTGAGAAGGATACTTTTGAGAAAGTAAATGCCTATATTGGAAATAGGGACTCCATCGATTGTCTGTGCCAGCGCCAAGGCTTCAGAGAAAAGCATTAGGACTTGGGACACAAAGCTCATTATCCTTTCGTGTTGGATTTATAATAGTGTGAGCCCTGGAGCATGAGATTCAGCCCTGCGCTACAAAGTGTAGCATTAATTTTGATAATGCTGTAATGTCCTGTGAAAATTGTTATGAAGCCATTAAGTTACAAGTGGAAGGCCCGATTCTGCTTTCAGTTGTACTCAGCTCCAATTGCTTCTGTACGCTCTGGGTAGCAGCAAGTTCAGATCTCGGACACAAAAAAGCAAACTTGGTAAAGTTGATTCCTGAGAGCTATACTTCTTGCCATGCCTACAGCTGTCTGCAAGCCGTCACGCCAGCGTCTCAACACAGCAGGCCCATGATAATCATAAACATAATCATGGTTTTATTATTATTATTAAAAAAAAAAAAGGAAGAAGTGTATTTGTTTACGTTATATGATTCAAAACCTTCCTAGGAATATCTAACTATCTGTGATCTCCTACTTGTACTGCTGCTTTATTTCTTTTTTTCTGGTAAAGCAGGTTATTGCAATGGTATGAAACTTTTAAACACAAATTCCTGTTAGAATACTGGATGAGAAGCACTTCTAATATCTCAGCAAATTTGTATCGACTTTCTCTAAGGAGTGCTGAGTATGTTCCTCTTCATGCCAGCAGACTGACGTGATAATAATAATGATTTCCAGATTAAAAATATATATTTTGCTGGGACTTACACATGTTTATAAGCATAAAATAGTTTGTCTAATGGGCTGTTACTATTTACATTGTTAGCTAATTTAAATGCATGTTTGAAAAATACAGATTTTCTTCTGCAATGCAAATATTTCTTTTAACCATGATGCGGGTTTACATAAAAAGAAAAAAAAAGTAGATATTCGGTAAATCTGTTAAATTCTAAAAGTTTGTAGGAAACTTTCTAATTAGCAACTGGCAAAATAAAGCAAATTACATTGCCACAAATCTTTAGTATGCATAAGTAGGGTAGAGTTCGATGCACAATATCTTCATCTTATTTCTATTTGGTTAAATAAATAAATGTATAGCATTAACTATGTAAATAGCTCCAAAAAATACACTGTGTATTATTTTTCACAATTTGTGCTTGTTCTTGCAGGCAAAGTTCAGTTGCCTTTAGTACAGGTAGCATAAATACAGACTGTTTTAAATCTCAGACGAACCAAATGCGTCGATATAATGGCCAGAAGCATAAAGAGTATTTAGTTGTAAAACACTTTCCCAGTTAAAAACTGCTTTAGAGAGCTATGAAGACCTGGTATAATAACATCTTGGAAATACTTGCTCACATTTTTCAATATATTCTGAACTACCACGCTCATATGCATTTCTTGCTCACTTTGACTGAATATTTTTTCGTTTGGGCCTCTCACATTTACAGGACAACACACTCAGTGAATCGATCTTCCGTGGTGTTGCTTCCAGCACGCATCAGGCCTTAGCACGAGCGTTGTGTTAGGTCAAAACCTGAGCAGGAGTTGACTGAACGCTCACAAGATTCATCTAAAATTGTCAATCTACAGGAATTTGCAGTCATCTATCCCCATTCCTAAAATTCTGTTCTTTATTCTTGCAGTTTTCTTTTTCTCTTGCTCTTTCTGCCCCTTTTTCTCAGATTTTTTCCTTCCCTTTTTAATAGTAATGTTTTTTAAATGTTGATATTTTTTATTGACTGTTTCTGAGTTTATGCCAAATAGAATGACACAAACACAACAAGGAGTTCCCAAAGTTGGTTTTGCTGTGTTAAACCAAGAGACATTCACCTGCACCCGAGGAGGAAGAGTCCTTCGCTGTCCGCGACTTGCCCAGGTTATTTATGATAATTAAGCAGGATTTGTGTATTGATTTTTATGCTAATTAGTTCCTGTTTCAATTCTCCTAGAGAAGAGTGTTTCTTTCAGGTGATTGTCATGCTCTCAGTGAAGGTACAATATCTACTGGGAGCATTTCACAGGAAGGTCACAGTGGAAGAAATTATAACTAAATCACTAGCGCTAGAGATAAGCTCCTGCTTTTCAGTTTTAGTCTTCTAAATCACACTCTCCCCTAATTAAATGTCTTAACCTTGTTAGCCCGAGGTTTACTGTTACTGAGGATGAACTCCTCATGCTTTAAGCCTGTAAATCACTTAGGGTGACAGAATGGAGTGCCATCCTTTAGGGGTATTTCGAGTAGAAGATACCAAAATGTCACTTTGGAGCATCAGAAGACGGATGTGTGACATCAGTGTCTCTTCAGCTCCTTTTAATCCTGTTGGCTACATGTGTTAGTTACCAGAGGTAGCTGAGGAGAAGCAGGACAGGATGGTCTCCATCTTTCTGGGTAGCCTGCCTTGCCAGGAGGGAGCCCTTGTAACCTCTCCTGAGCATTGCTGGAATGAGTTTGATGCTGAAGAAGCCAAGTTGTGTGATGGGACATCTTAACAGCTAAAGAGTATGGACCGTCGCATGCCCCAGCACGGTGTAGTTTACTAGTTATGAATATAGCCATATTTATTAAAACCGTACTTTGCCACTGGTTTTGGAGGCAAGCATGTGATGGATGATTACTTGCATCACTGGTAACGGCTCTGTGCTGCCCACAGAAGTTCAGCAAGAGTTAAGAGCCGTCACAGGGCACCAGGACAAGTGGTCATCCATCCATCCACACATCAGGTTTTTTGCATGCAAGGGTTCCTGTCGGGGCCATGAATCAGACTGTTGTGGACAAGTAAGTATCTTGTTAAAATCTACAGATTTTTAGTCAGGTTGCCTCTCCATGAGGAGCTGAACTGTATCATCTGCAACTCCATGTACTTCCTATTTTGCTGGACGTTGTGCCCCACAGGTGTGGAAATCTTGTCTTCCAGGTAGTGAAAATGCCTGAATGACAAGCTGAGGTGAATATGGAAGCAGAATTCACTGTCTGGCCTGTCTTTATGGATTATAATTTTTGTAAGTTGAGAGTACATTAATGAACCAGTTTATCTGTCAAGAAGATCCTGACTATCCAACAGTTCAGTCCTGTGAGATACCGTTCTCCCCACCAACTTTTCACATGAATACTGGAGAATGTTCAAAATCCTTTCCAAATGAAATGCATTTTGGTTGCTTTCCTCCCTTGGCTCTTATCCTTCAAAAAGTAGCATCTCCTTATGTACATCCCATCAATCTTAATAACTGAACAAGGCTTGGAGGACAATTTAAACAGAAGGTGAAAGTGAGTCATGTTTCTAGTGAAGTATGGTGTTGGAAAAAATCTGACTGTGGATGTTGTTGTAGATAACACAGTGGGTAGAAATAGGAAAAGATCTGTTGGGTCAGGAGGGCTCTGTTCTTCTAGTGCAGGTTTGTTCTCCATAACACATTTATTAAAAATCTTTATTGTTCTGTCTAGTCAGGTCTCGAGTGATAGGAATCAAAGACAGGTTTCAAAAGGCTGTTTAACAACTTGACTTTTATAAGTGTCAGGAAGATATTTCTAATATAGTTTTCTAACTATCTCCTTTCTTAATAGTGTTTGGTTACAGTTCCTGCATCACACTGAATTTTTTTTCCCACTGTATTATACATGCCCTTGATGCACATCTGCCTCTAGATACTCACGGGCTCTTTCCTCCTCAGCATCAGCTCCTGCCCGAGATGCACAGCCAAAGTTTCTATTTGCCATAGTAGGGACTCAGAACTCTGTCTTCCTTAACCTCATTTGGAAAAGATCATTTGAAGAGGTGGGTGAGCAGGTCAAGTTCCTTTATTCTTTCATCTTTGCTTTCATTACTACAGGTGGAATTCAGTTGCCCTCACCATTGGCATTTGGTGACAGTTTAGACATATTAAAGCTTCCTGCCTGCTCTTCAGCATCCAGTGCAGAACAGTGCGGGTCTCCAGTTCTCCAGCTCCATGTGGGTCACTGTCCCCCAGGGATGCATCAGAGAAGACTGGGCAACTTCACCATAATTAAAATGTCTCCACTGCACATGCACAAGTGAATTTAGACCGTCGAGCAACATGATTAAAAATTTACTCCCGAAGAAGTGTTAAGATAATCATTCCAAAAAAGTATGTTTAGAGCAATAGCTGATGATAACTAGGACAAAGTCTGTGAGTGTGCTAATACAGAGATGCAAAATTTGCTAGAGGAAAAGAAAAAGCATTTAAATGTGGAAGTGCAGGCTGACTGCACTCCCACCCCCACCCCAAATCCTGCAGGCCAAATTTGAATCTCCTTTTGAGAGCGTAAGAGATCTTTTAGAGATTTCTGTGATCTGTCTGTGGATCAACTCGCTTCGTTATTACTACAAATAGCAATTGTTAGCATTCATTTGGGTACGCTCAGGTAAAGACAGAGTATTTGGAGCAATGTAGTGACTATTGCTAATACTACTGAAAACTAAATAAAATAATATGAAATAATTCTAGAATCTTGTAGAAAATCTTGTAAGACAAGTGGGCATGATGAAAGCAGGATTCTGTAGCTCAATATTGAATGAAAAGCATGAGTTTTTCAAGTACAAGTATTCATGCTAAGTTACATTATTGTATCGATTTTACCCCCTGTGATAATTCTTTTGTTATTCTGAAAATCATACCAAACGATTAATTTGATAAAAAATAGTGCTGGCATGGGAAAAAAAATAAGAAAGGAAGACTCTGCAGTAGCGAATAATATGGTAGGATCAACACTTTCTCCATTTTTGCTGTGAATTTGACAGCTGTGTCTTTGTAAAAGCCAAACTAATAAGGTCAAAGGAAAACATCCGTAAAAAGAAAACTGCTGATCCAGCAACATTTCATGGCGCTGACACAAAGTATGAGGCAGCTCTTTGGCTTGCTTAGTGCATAAAACATTTCCTATTGATACTTTTATACTTTTTTTTTTTTCTTTTTTTTTTTTTTTGGTAGTTATACTGTTTTCCTCATATTTTAGCTATGTTTTATTCTGATGGTAACCAACAATGTGCTTTGTATATGTAGGATAATTTCTGAATCCACTGTTTTCTCTTCCAAACCACTGTCCGTTCTGACCATTATTTCCGCTGCAGCAACTACTTCCTTTAAACATAGTGGTAATGAATTGGTTTTGTGATAAACTGTTAGAGGTGTTACATAGCATCCTGCTTGTATTATCATATAATTTTCACATGCAGGGCCGCCTGGGAACAAAAAGGGAACTCAGAAGTGATGTTTGTTTTTAATTTCCTGCCTTTTCTTTTAACTGAAGACTCAATTTTAAAATTATAAGACGATGCCTTTGTGCATAATACATTGCCATTCTATTATGACAGCTGATGAGCTTAGTGTTTTTTGATTACAGTTATTGAAAATGATTTTCTGTAACAGATGCAAACATTACCTCTGTGCTTCTGAACACTTACTCAGTGGCTTATTTACTGGCACTTCCCTTTAGTACTACACAAACCGTAGCAATGGATTTTTCTCTCAGAAATCATCCAGTGGCCCTGAACTTTTCAAGTTGAAAAAGGTTCTGCCATGCTCTTCTCTAATGGCATTCATATCTTTAAATCCAAAGCTTTCATAAAGATATTAGGTCTCTTTAAGGTAGATAAATTTGATCAGGTTCTTTGGAATAGTCAAATCACCCCTTAATCAAGTATCTGTAAATCTAGAAACACAATTGTTATAATTTCTAAAAGCTCCTAAAGAAAATGGAGTAGAATACTGTTCTTTTCTCTCTAGATCTGCATAACTAAACATCCATTTTTCTTACTGTGAAAAGACAATAGGTAAAAATATGCCTTTTTAGCTGCTTTATACCATATTCATTTCACATATGCTAACTCTAAAGATTTAACACAGCTTTGCCTGGCTCAGGTGAGCTATCGGTTCAGACTCCGAGACGGAAGTTTCAGTGATGCTGCCTCGGTATCCTCAGGACCCAACAAAGCAGACACGGCTGACTCGGATTTCCAGTGGGTATCGACATTCATCTTGCTTTTTATATAACCTGGATATTAAGAGAGAGTTTAGGCTGGAAAGCTGGAAGGCAGGTAACCTTATTTGGTAAAGATACCTAGCCAAGAACCCGAAATGATTGCTCTTGGGCTTCAAAAACATAAACAGCTTTCTGGGAGCAACAGCAGCTGGCTGTGCCTTGGGATGTGTCAGGCAGGAAGGGCCATTCCTGGGAAAGGAACAAGCCCCTCTTCTCCCCAGAAGTTACCAGCAGATATTAGATCGATCTCCACTCTAGACTGGGCCTTCACTTCCGTCTGTACCAGAGAAAAATGATCCCACGTTACTGTGAGCACACTAGATGTGGCTCTCTAATTATAATTTTAATTGCATCTAATTGCTCTGTTGAATTCCATTGCATAAAAGTCTGCCTGTTTTCTCTGACAGATGCAAATTCATTCAGCTTGAAAACCTTTCAGAGTTTGAGGTATGTGAGTTCATGGCAGTCATTGCTCTTGCTCCAGATGGCTCAGCTTTAGGTTTGTAGCCTTTTTTTTTCAGGAGTTCTTTTTTGGGTTCTTCAGTGATGCTGAAGAAGATTCTCAACTAGTCTGAATTATTGTCGCTCAGCTGATTCCATCTCCCTGCTCTGCCTCATCTGCCTGCCTGGAGAGTGTTTTGTTTTTGTCTGTTGAATTTTTTTGAGAGATACACATTTTACTTAAGCTCTTCAGGTAAAAAAAAAAAAAATTACATAAGACATTAAATGTTAAACAATTACTATTACTATATTTTATTTAGTTAAAACCATATAAATGTATTAGTTATACAGATAAAAACTGAAGTAGAGAGAGAATAAGCATTTCTGCAGTCAAAAAGGAGATTTGTAGTAAATTTAATATCTCGACCCCATTTGTATTGTAGCAGGAAGGGCTTCTGTAATCACAGAAGGAATCAGAGATTTCTTGACTAGTTTTTCATAGAAATGCAGAATCATTTAGGTTGGAAGACCTCTTGAGATCATCTAGTTCAACCTCCCTGCTCAAGCAGGGCCAGCCAGAGCAGGTTGTTCAGGATTGTGTCCAGTCGGGTTTTGAATATCTCTGTGGGTAGGGATTCCTCAACCTTTCTGGGCAGCCTGTGCCAGTGTTCGATCATTTGATCACCCTCACAGTAAAAAACTGTTTTGTTATTTCCAGATGGCATTTCACACGTTTGAATTTATGCCCATTGCCTCGTGCCTTGTCCCCGGGCATTAGTGAGAAGAGTCTGTCTCCTTTTTCATTTTCTCTCATCAGGTAATTGTACACATTGACGAGATAACTCTCGGCGTGCCTTTTGCAGCCCCACTGTCAGCCCCGTCGTGCTGGGGACCTCAGCGCCAGGCTGCCATCAGGGTTAGGGTTTGGAGAGCCACAAAACCTACAGCTCCAGGAACACGTTTTCTGTGTGAGTGTGCGTGTGTTTGTTCTTGAGGTTCCCTTTCAAAGCGCTACAGCTTTGCCTGAGCTTCCCAGGAGGGAAAGAGGGGCTCTGCGCAGTAACAGAGCCTGAAGGTGGAGAGAGGGTCCGGTCTTGCTCCTTTTTCGAAGGATGGAGCGAAGCTGCTTAGTCGTAGCACAGGCAAGGTGAGCTGCCTGGATCTCTGCCTGTCCTGCTTCTGAGCTGCCAGCCCTGTACTCGGGGCATGTGTCATGAGCCGTGGAGCCCTCCTGTGTCCCGCTGTGTGCCCCAGAACAGCCTGAGCTCCCTGTAAGCAGGGCTGGGAAGGCTGCTTTAGCCAGCCAAGAGGAACGAGCCCTCCCTGCCCCTTGAGAAGCTGCAGGTTGAGGCGTGGGGCCAGGGTGTGTGGGGCCGGGCGTATGCCCTCCCTGTTTTTCGGGTCGTGGCTCCAGCCCCTCAGCCTTTGGCCGTGTCACTTCAGTGCCTGGCTGCTGAGTCTCGGGGGAAGGCCGAGCTCCGGGGCTCCCTGGGTGTCAAGCCGCCTGTAATCAGGTTCTGGGTCCGAGAGCCTTTCTGCTCAGCTGGCAGCCTGTGCTCAGAGGGTGCGGGTCAGTGTGCCCCTGAATTGAGCGGAGAGAAGGAGCCTCCGTGGGCCTTTGGGACCAGGGCCGCCCTGTAAGTCAGGGCCTGGCCAGTGCCCTGGAGCCCCAGGCGCTTGAAGTTGAGGCAGCCGCTGGCCAGGCACGTGGTGCCCCGGGGAGCTCCCTCTGGGGTGTGTAGGGGTCCATGATTCCCTCAGACACAGAAGTTGCCACTTCTGTGGCCTAACCTTGTCCTCCTCCTTCCTTGACAGCAGCCAGTGGAGAAGATAGAAGAGGTATCGTGTAGAACAGAGAGGCAAGAAAAAGTGAGAAGAGGAGCGGTGTCGAGCTGAAGAGCAAACATGAGAGAGGCGCTGATTTGGATTACCTCCAAAAAAACCTGAGGTCATCTCTACTGGAGAGAAGGGAGGGAAAAGCTGAGGTGATTTAGGAGAAACCAATAAAATGATCTTTAATAAAGGGGTTGCATCTGGGGGTTACCTCAAAAAGTGAAGGTGTCCTCTAGGGGACACAAGTGACATTTTGGAGAGCAAAGCTGAGGCAATTTAGCTGAAACCAGGGGACTTTTCTTGAAGGGGTTGAATCTTGGTGTTACCTCCAAAAGATGTGAGGTAATGTTATCAGAGAATGACTACAATAACACGGGCACCACGAAGAAGAAATAGAAAACTACAGATACTTCTCAACTGGTGTTTCGGTTTTAATTTAAAAAACGTCATTACTGGAATTAAAAAATAAAATTATTTCAAATAGCTGTGCTCTGCAGAGCCATTACTTTGAACATTTTTTAGTTTTAGGGCAATCTGCCAGGTATGACCACTGTTCCCTAAGCAAATGTGTATGATTATAGTTCTTAACAACTTGAAAAGTAAAGAGGATAATTTATGTGGCTGATTGTCACTTGAGTGGGCTGCCTAAATTAGGAGTTGCTCTAGTCTCTGTCTGGAGAGAAAGGAGAGAGAAATAAGCACCTCCTGAGGGGATTTTTGACCCCAAATGAACTGTGTCACTTCCTTCACAGCCTTTTTCTTGATGACAGGAGCCATGAACAGTCTCCAAACTGAGCTGAAGTTGTCGAGAGCGTAGAAGTGGGAAGGAGAAATCGAAGTCTGTTATAATAAGACATTACTATTAAATGTGTGCAAGGCTTCAGCCACACACACTGCTGCCTCACCTGCCTACAAACACGGTGACATGGTAAGTCATGTATTGTTGCTGCCTGGTGGGAGACCTGCATGAGACCTGATTGACTTCAGAGCATCTCCACATAAGGCTGCAGCAGAGCTGATGGCAGAACAAAAGGGAAGGCTCTTCAACTGAGAGGTGGAAAGCAGCGTTAATTAGGGGCCTGTCAAAATAATGTACTTCTCTCGTGCCTGCTGAATTTTATCAGGGTGTTTGTGAAGGTGTGAAAAACGGAACAACTTTTTAGAAATAGAGCACATCATATGATCTGCAAAAGCAGCTTTATTTTCTACTTATCAGGCTTACCATTGAGTGTCAATTTGAAAGCGAAACATTAATATTCAGTGCCTTCTATTTTGTCACAGTCTAAGAGGGAACACTTCCTGTCTCTGCTAAAAAATTAGCTAATTAGCACCTCCAAGATTTTAACAGTATTTACTGCGCTGAATCAAAAAACCCTCAAGCCTTCAAACATCATAATCCTCTTTTGAATATGCATAAGTTCATTTATTTGTCAATGACCTGCAAATTTATTCTATCCTCAAATTAAGGCAATGAGGTTTTATAGGTTTCACATTTCTTGATAAATTCAAATTTAGGCAAGGAGGTTTGATGGGTTTCACATTTCTTGATAAACTCTGAGGCAGATCTAGATTCTGGTAGCGTTCTTTCCTGTTCACTTGAAGAAAAGAAGTTTATTTTTGAGGTATCTGAGTTTTATAATAAACTGTACATCACTGGCAGGTGCATTATAGAAAATAAGACAAAGCAAGATTCGTGTGATATGCAGATATATTAGGTCATTCACTCATTTTCACCAGGTGGCTAAATAAATTTTCTTACAGGGAAATCCACTTATACCATCAAATTCCTGAGGATGGGATGGAGCTCAGCCTGCTGTGGTAGGTACATTTCTTGATAATATTAAGAGAAATGGTTGTGTTGGCTCAGCCAACCCAATAATTCTTTGTCTTTATGCTTACTGACCCTACAGCTTGGTATCATCCTTGCAAACTTTAGGTATCTAATGGAACTATTGAAGAGAAAACTTGCCCTCTACTCCCTCAGTACACCGTGGTGATGCACAGGGATGGCCTCAGAGAGGGACTCCTCTACAGGCAGGTGAAGCTTGTGCTCCTCTGATGATAGAGGGAGTCTGGGTGGTTACACTCAGCTCCAAAGACTTAATTAGATGTGGGTTGGAGATTATTAGCTAAATGCTAAGTGGTTAAAAGGTATAACTCATTTAAATTTACAAGCCTCTGTCATGGCTTCAGTAGGAGGAGAGCTCCTATGCTGGTGGCTTGGGCTGAGGACCCCAGCAGCAGGTTTCAGTCCTTCTGGCTCAACTCAGATTTTGTGCTTTTCCTGTCAATTCTTTAACTACTGAATGCAAAGCAGTGAGGTAGGTGAACAGAGCTGTTTATTTTATATTTTTCCTTGTTTGCTTTGTTGTATTTTGTTTTTTTTCTTAAGGTATCTACCAATATTCTTTATTAAGAAAAAGGTGTCTGCTGACAAGCCTGAACTTATAGAGGGGCCTCCAGTGCCTTAGCCTGGGAAGGGGTAAGATTTCAGGTGCTAAAATCTCACTTCAGGTACTAAAAACCCATAGGATATATGAAATAAATTGTAAATTCAGTTTTGAAGAAAAAAAATTAGACAGTGTCCTCCATGGAGCTCATGTATAGGGCTGTGAAGTCCTTTCTGGAAACGTGGCAATGATGGAAGAGCTGCCTCGTTCCCTCCTCCCTCAGCCTCTTTGAGCAGCTGTGGCTATTGGCAAAAGGACAGCTCTAGCAGGTTGTATTCGCTGCGTCTCCAGAACGTGGTCTCAGTGTCAAGCCACTGAAGTTACTCTGCAGTCCCTAACTTGTTCCTACAGGGCTTGTGTAGCCCAAGTGAAAGGTTTGCTCACGCCAAGTATGTTGCTACCACGCCAAAGAGAAACGACACCATGAGTTTCGTGGTGGCTGAATGGTGCATGCTGCAAAACTCTTGTTTTGAAAGTAAAGAAAAAGAAAAAAGGGAGTTTAGTTTTCTCCAAATCTCAGGGCTGCTGTTCAAATTAATATGCTTTTCAAATCACTGCCTCGGTGCCGTTTCTTACAGTTACCTAGGTTTCTGTTGGGTGAAGTTTCTGGAAACAAAATCACTGTAATCTGTGGCTCTTTAAAACAATTTTTTTGCAGCTGTTAGGGTGCCTAAAGTTGTTGTTTCTAAGGGCAACCCATCCTCTCTGTGCTTTTTTTTAATATCTATCTTTTGACAATTGTTTAGCCATAAATAGGGGAGAGGGGAGGAGAGGAGAACGTTATTTAAGCCTGCCTTGACAATCCATTGCTTTAAATTTTTAATGATGACAGCTAAATAATAAACACTCCCTAAAGGTAACAACATTCTGATGGCTTCTCTGCAGACTGCTATGGAAACAAACATCTGTGAAAGATGATTTCCTTTAATGCTGCCTGATGAAGATGACCTTTCAAGTTACCACAAAAGCAAAGCTTTAACCACCTGCTGAGGAATAAAAGGCAGATATTTACACAGTAAATATTTTAACTACTGCAGAGAAAAATTATTTAAAATATGCCTTAGGTAGATCTTCAAATGCTATGATAGCTGGAAACTGGGCACTAAGAACTTCTGTCATAATGGAATCCATTTGATTGTGAAATTTAATTCTATTTTACTGTTGAATTATACCTTTAATTGTTTTCCATCCTTGATTTCTAAAATAATGGACTTCTCCCTAGAAATCCAGTGTTCAAACCAGCTGTAATCAAAACTTACTGGGTTTTGTTCAGTGAAAATGCATTTCTCCCAGCGCTGGTTGGGGATATTGATTAATTTTGTTTTGAAAACATGATGAGCTATAAGTATCAAAAACTACCATATGCTGAACTACCAGCATTTTGGGGTGCCCTCTCCTTTCATGACCTTGCTTATGTTGCCACAAGGGTTGGGGTCACACACGTGGCTCAATGGATATCTTTGCTTCTTGCTGCTATTTTCTCTTCATTTCCCATTCAGAAAGGACGGGTTCTCTTGTGAAGAGATGCAATAATCTCTAGAGTTTCTGTGCTTGGGTTTTTTTCTTGTTTTTTTTTCTAGTTGACATAAAGACTTGGACTTCACAAAGTTATCTCCGATACTTAGACTGGACTGTCACCAAAGCAGTATGTGAGGAGGATGCCCATAGTTGTCAGGAATAAAAATAAATAAATCTAAAGGTGCAAAAATGTATCTGTATCTTTCCCAGATGTTGATTTAGTGACTGGAAAGAAAATAAAATCGATTTTTTTTTATTTTTTTTTTCAGAGAAA
Source organism: Baryphthengus martii (assembly GCA_013396935.1). Classification (NCBI taxonomy): domain Eukaryota; kingdom Metazoa; phylum Chordata; class Aves; order Coraciiformes; family Momotidae; genus Baryphthengus; species Baryphthengus martii. The sequence goes on from VWZK01012348.1 coordinate 177,378, forward strand.
AGCAAGTATAAATGTTGGATAGTTGTTAACCACCGTATTTAACAAACCTTAAATGATACAGACAGAAGATAAAGCATTAAAGTCAGCCTTTAATTATAGAGGCTGGGCATTTCTTGTAGGGTTTAGTGCAAAGTACAAGTGGCGCGGATTAATTTCTTTTAATATTTCACATACACTCTAAGACTGTGAGAATGGTTTGCTTAGAATAATTTAGGTAGATCAGTTTTAGTATTTTGTGGTTGTTGGTTTTTTATTGGGCAGTTTTGTGGGCTTTTTCCTATCTTCCTACACCAACTGAGTTTGGAATGATCTCTTCTAAAGTTTTCCTGGCATGATTTTCTGCCAGTTTGCAGTTCCTTGAGAACTTGTTCTTCCAGCAGAGTTCACAGATACATCAGAAAAATTGTTCATGCAGCTCATTTAGATCTTGGCTCCACAATGGATACATGTTACAAGATTACCAATCTTCTCACTGCTCTGAGCTAAATTGTGAGAAAATATTTCTGGATTTGCATGGAACTATTCTCAGACTAGCAAATAATTTCCCTTTTCCCCAAAGTTTTGAGAACTGACTGTGCGTGTGATGTCTTGAATTTCAGCTCGAGCTACTCTGGAAGTGGTCAGGGTAGGTAAATAAAAGAAAATAAATTCCCTTTCAAGAGATGAAACCAGAGTCATTTAAGATCAGTGGTATCTGTAGGTACTGGTTAGTCCTGGGCTAACACTTGTGCGAAGCTTGTGCTGGTGAGAGGAATTGATCTGAGGCCGAGAGTTGCTGTTAATGTCACAAAAAATTTTAGAAAGAACGCAAAAATGCCATGTGCATAACATTATGTGGCAAATGGTTGAAGCAAGCTCTCAGCATCTACCTTACTCATCTAACTGATAAAATTCAATTATCAATTCTCAGAGGCGAGAATGTGTGAAGTATCTTCTTTAGGGATCAATCTAAATTTTAATGAAGGATTACATTTGGGACTTGGAAAACAACATCAAGTTCTCTGGTCTATGGTAAGAAAAAATCAGGAGGTCTGAAATATTGATGATTCAAGGATCTGAGGGTTTAAGCAGTTTGTGTACGGTGAGATTGTTTTATAAGACCTTCATTAAAATTTTGTTTGAGCAGTTAAGGAGAGAAAGAGCATTACTAAACCCATTTTCATGTAGCTGGACTATTAGATTACGAACCACTTACACTCTAATTGAAGCTTTTAACCTGTTTCAGTCTGGGACATATCCACAAAGCCATTCTTATTTGAACACCTAATTGTCACTGTTTTTGAGAGAATGTACTTGCTAAAATGGGAGGCGAGTGCTTAAATACCTTTGAATAGCTGAGCCCCAGTGCTTTTCTTTGGAGCCGTACTTTATACAGGTACTTATGCTCTTAATTTCTTGAGACACGGCGACGCCCTTCTAACCTTTCCTATTCAAACGATACCTATCTGCAAATTATACTCTGCCGAGGCTAAGCAGAAAGGCTTTTTTCCTTTACTATTTTTGTCTGCATTGCAACGGGCGTTGCAAAACACAAAAGCTAGAAATTCACATAAGCAAAGACAACACTTTACCAGTCCATTTGTGCATTATACTTTGACTTTGTAGTCATTAATGCTCTCTTCATGAAATGTTGATGCCAACATTAACAGCCAAATGAAGCTCTTCTGAATGAGCAGGGGATTTGTCTTAACTGGAAGTGCAGTTTTCAGCCAGCAGAACCACCTGATTACTCCCGATTTTTATGTTTATGTAGCTCTACTCACTTGCATGTAATTGGGCTGCTACTATTAGCAGAAACCATTCAGACTTTATTAAACGTATTTGTAAAGCTCATTTTCATTAAATATGTGACATCTGCATTTCTGTCTGCTGGGTTCTGCCTTCCTACCTGAAACAATCAAAACTAGGCCCATTATACATCTGCCATCTTTCATAATCTAAACTGCCTCAAGTAGGAACAATGCATTTATATTTTATAATGAAAAGAAAGCATCTGAATGCCAACGAGTAGACACACAAGATAATCTTCCTGTTTGCCAGGCTTGTATTGTCAGGCATTAAATTTTTTAACAGCCACTTCTGATGAATTATTGATGTTCTCACTATTTAGAAAATGGATCACATCACTAGAGTAATTAGCACCCTGCCACTTCTTCCTATCAGATTTAATATGTCATGAGAGAAGGTTGTGTTGAGCTACTTCTTTTTAAAGGCATGACCAGCTTTGTTTCTCATCCTTTGCCCTGGTGCTTATTATCATCCAGTGCATACTGATGGTATCCATAGGGTTAGAATCCAACATGCATATCTGGTTTCCTTTTAGTACATATATATATATACGGCTGTAGGAATTTAATGATGTAGATTTTTTTTTTCCTCTGAGGATTATGATGCGAAGCAAAGGTTTGAGTGAGTATTTTCCATACATCGACAGAACCTGTTGACTATAGTGTAAAGCTGCCTCCACAAAATAGGCAGTTTTATCAGGTTAAAAAAGAATCCTTAAATCTGTCATGTGACAACTCATATGAAGTTTGCAGTAGGAAATACTTCCTAAGTAAGTGACTTATGTTGTAGTTTAATATTGCTAGCTCAATATTTCTTTGAGGTTATCACAAGGCATGGGCTTCTGTTATTTCCATTATTAGGAACCTGTAAAACTGTTGAGGAGCCGAGTAGAGACTAGCCATGGTGTGGATTGTCCATATATTTTGGCTTGAGTGATGTAGAATTTAATTTATGTGTAAAACATATAAAAACATATAGAATGGATGAAAAAAAAAAGTGCAATAAAGGTAGTAAGGAGAGTGTGTTCAGATTCATATAACCAAGTGTTATCTCCTCTATGTAAGAGATCTCATTCAGGAGCTCTGAGTATTTAGCAATGATGTTGGGTAGCAGATTTTTATACTTCCACAGGAATAAAATAAGAGTTCTGTTTTGAAGTTTCTAGCAAATATCACTTCTTGAAATAAGTGTCTTCGGATTCAGATGAATGCAACTTAAAAAACCAACCAAACAAAACCAAACCTAAGCTTTTACCATCAATCCAAACCACAGAAGTCTCATCAGAATACAAGCTACTTGCCATAATTTGCTGTCCTTTTACAAAACTGAGATGCAATAGTGGTAGTTTTGCTTTCTTCTTGATTTAAGTACATCTCTGCATTTTGGAATTTGTCATGCCTTAGTCATCCATTTCTTCCTCAGAGCCTGCTAGAAATGACTGAAAATAGAATGTCAATGTATAATGTGAGGTAAATATATACCAACAAAGTAGCTTTTTTCAGCCTAGTAATTTATAAACACAATATGTGTTACTTAGGAACACACATTTTAAAAGATACCTGAAACTGTGTATTTGCCTGGGTTCTTGCACACTTAACTGAGCACTCAATTATCCTCTGCATTTAAATGATCTCAATACCTGAGACTTGGGAAGGTAGAAGTATTAACAGAGGTACTTCAGAAAATAGGGAAGCCAAGAAATATCACAGGCAGTTCACAGTCATGAAGGGTGGTTTTTTTTTTAAAAAAAAACCCAAAATGAAACAATAGTTGCATACCTAAATAAAAGCCCACAGAAACAAGACACCCGCCTTATTCTGGATACATGTATTTAAATGGACAAGGGCACTGATCAGCATAATTAGATGCTTAACTGGACACACTAGTCTCTGAAATTGGATGTGTGAATATGATACATGGTGTTGAAAGGTAAGCTGCTCTGTTTCAGAGTGCTTTGTTTTCTTGTTTCAGGCTCTTTAAATTATCAGAGAATATAGATTATATAATAAGGACAATAATGGCAAAAACGCAAAAGCAGTTGCAAAGAAGACTATTCAACAGAATAAATAAAACAAAAGCTTGCAAATGGATGATGCAGAATAAAACTAAGCAATTATAAACAGAATAAGCCTAATGACCTCCAGGCACTTTTTAAAGATAATTCCTTCTCAGTTGTAGACATGCATTTAAGTTGTGTTCAGCAATTGGAAAGTGAAATTGCTTCCTTATTTCCAAGCTAGAGTGGAATTTTTTTTCAAGGAAGTGGTAGAAGCTGAAGAAATAGAAGCTTTCCCACTTGTCATCTAGCATCTTTTGGGTGGACGAGCTGCCCAGCAGTTTTTGCCATCGCCTGGCAGCTGTAGAAGGTGCCGGAGCACCTGTAGAAGTCTCTAAATTGAGTGCATTAAGCCTTGGGATATACTTAATGCATTAGCAGAGGATGTACAGCTCTTCATCTCGCAGCTTGACTGGCCTATTATGCTGTCAAGCCGCCTCCGTGCTGGGCTGTGTCACAAGCAGAGTGCACAGACAGCTGGCAGGGGTGCTTGTCTGCTGCAGCGGAATAGCGGTCACGTTGTTTCTGCAGGTCAGCTCTGGGATCCACTTAAATCCATGAAGAATCTGTTGAATCTTTCTGTAGGTCCAAGCCATCTGGATTTCCTAGCTCTCCCTATGTGGCTGCAGAGCGCTTTAGAAACCTTGGTGGTTGTATTGTCTCCTTTTTCCCGCTTCAGAAATACATTGGCTGTGATTGTCTTTACCTGAAAGTATCCAAATTTGTGATTTCTTATTTTGATTGATAAAAGGGCCAAAGAGAGAAGTGGCACTGTTTACTGAACACAGGCCACAGCAAAACTGGCAGAGAATGTATGTTGATGACTAGAGCAGCGCAGGTTGCGCTGCCAGTGTGAGCATGCAGCTCATCCACGTGCTCGAGCTGAACGCAGGGCTGCTAGAAAGATGCGTCTCTGCTGGACTGTGAGAGGCTTTGATGTCGGATTGGGTCTCAGGAGCTGAGAAGAAGGCAGCAGATGTGTTGGGCTGGCCTGCCTGATGAGTCTAGATATGGCTTCCTGGAAATTAGGGTGGTGGCATCACCCCTGAACGGGCTGTATTCTGAGAGAACTGAGTTTGTTTCATGAAGTACATGTAGTGGAAAAGCAGGATATCTGTTTCCTATGCAGAATGAAAAATGTAAACTGTACATGCACTGGCTGGGTTCAGAGACAGATTGAGATATTTCCCTCAGAATACAGCCCGTTCAGGGGTGATGCTACCACCTTAATTTACATCCTCTTGGAAGCAGCTTTCCCCCAGGAGCAACCGTCTACCAAACCCACGAGCCGTATCTAGGCTCCTCAGGCAGGCCGGCCCAACACACCTGACCACTTGGGCTTTCTCCCTTTTCACTTATCCCTGCCCTTATGCTATTTCATTGCTACGAAGCTTGCTTGAGCAGACCTCGCTCTGTTTCTGTACCTTGCTAAAAAACCCCTCATTGCACCGGATCCTTTGCATTTCCTGATTCTGCATTTGAACCTCTTCCTCGCTGTCTCTCAAAATCCGTGGGTGAACACACAGTAACGTTGGCCTTCTGTTGTAGATTCACTTTTGGGAAGAGGGTATGAAAATTCTTTCGTTCCAAAAGTTGCACGATTGGCCACAAAACTAGAAAATACTTGGTAGAAACAATGTGTGGTTTACTTTCCCCTGCTGCTTCAGAGTTAACAATTTGAAGTTGCGGTTCTTCTGCAGTAGCAACTTGGAGTAAGAAAGAAAAGAACGGAATGTGGTGTCTCTACGCTTAATGGTCTAAGCTGCTGCAGTTAGTTAGCAAATCCAGCGCTTAACTGGAATCTCTGACCAGTGGAGGAGATTGCACAGAGTAGGAGTCACTCTGGGAGCTGTCAGTTGCCAGGTGCACATCATCTTTTGCATTCCAGCCTGTGCACTCCCAACATTTACATGCCATTTAAGATAAAGTCTGTAGGAGAAAAGGGACTTCTATCATGTCCTCAGAATACAAACAAGAACGTTTGTGGAGGAAAAAAGGAACGTGTGTTATAAAAATAACATAATTCGAGTGATTTTTTTATTGTTGCTTGTGTAATTAACTTGGATGTACTTCAAAGAACAATTGTGGTTTACAAATCTTTCCTTTTCCGAGGTACAGCCAAATAATAATGAACAAAAGACGTGTAGCCAAAAATAATTAAAAAACCCACTTCTGTTGCTTTCAAAAAGTAATTATGTACCCAGAAGAAGGAAGGGACTTTGCAGACTAATCACTGAATTTAATATTCTCATTTAGCTTAGATGGCTGCAAGGGTCCAGAAGAATACTTAACTCCTCTTTCTAACTAGGATTATAAAACTTGCGTAACGTTGTATTTTTACTCACATAATGTCAATAGGAAAGTCTTGGATCTGTCCGCTGTAATAATCTCTCTGTGGTATTTGACATAAATAAGTACATCACACTGACTAATGGAAAGAACAGTAAAGAAAAAAGTGCTTTGGTGGCTCAGGACTCCCTTCTCATTGACTTCCAATAACACACAGGCGTCTAAAAGTCTTATCAGGTCATGCAGGAGAACACTGAACATTACAATGGAATTTAAACAGGCTTCAAGCCCATACTGCTGTTCCAGCAATCACCTTCCCCTAAAACTGCATCAGTTTACCTGATCTGGCTTTTCCATAGGTTCTTGCTCAGTGCAGCCACACAGCCGCCCCAGTCTGAGCAGCTGACTATTACCGAACCTTTGCAAAGATCTAGAAATTACATCAAGTGATGCTTAAATCCTTCAGAGGACCTTTTTGTCCCTTCTGCTGTAGGAATACTCCTCAATGTTGACTGTGGTGGCCCTTCCTCCCTTCTCCGTACGTGACAGGATGCAGATGAAAAGGTGGTGGGTGGTGGTTGCTCTTTACACCGTACTCTCAGCGGCAGAGATAAGAGGATATTCCTACGGGGATCTGGATGGACACCTCCATCTAGATTCTGGGTCCAATGACCCTTCATCTAGAAGTTGAGCGCTGCTAAAATCCTGTCTCAGATCTAACTCTCCTGCAAAGAGAATTTAGAGTTTACACCTTGAAAATTTTACCTAGATGGACCACTGACAGCTTCTCTCTTTTTATTTTTTTTCTTAAATCTGTAGTATAGTTTTTGATTTATTTTTTTCTAGCAAGTATATTACTAATATTTTTTCCCCGAAGTCTAGTAAACTGCAGAGCCCACACACTTCCCTACAAAGAATATCTGTGCTCTTGGAGAAGCTCTCATAAGCCATGTCTCCCCTTTCATGCACTCCAACAGTGGCTCTGCATAACTGTCTTGCATTTCGTTTTTTTTTTAAGCACAGTAATCTTTTATGTAGGTGGTAAGACAGATTTTTTTTTTTTCCCTGTCAGACAGCTGAGCTGCCTTTGGGACTGAGCACCTAAGGGTACAAGCTTCAGATGCCTCCTCTGGCTTGTGATGGTGAAGGAACAAAGGGTGGGGAGCTATAACAGTGGCTTATCAACTGCCATCTATCGATCCTTTAGGTCTCCTTGGAGTCTTTTAAAGGGTCCAAAAAAGGAAAAGCAGTAAATTAAACCTGTTATTTGGTGTCAGTTCACAATACAGGAACCTATTCCTTCATCAAAAAAAGCTGAAAGAATAATTAATTTACATCAATCTCTTCACTAATTTCTACCAGCAAAGGACTTGATCCTGAACTTTGATTTCTTTTAGGTGTTTTTAAATGCCCCATCTCTTTAACAGTGCAGTGTTAGGGGATAAATACAGGTTCATAACAGCACATCTAAATCCTACATCTCAGGACTCCAAAGATTCTGTTAGCATGCTGAAAAGCTATTTATTTGCTAAAGGTATCATTTCGAGCTTTTAAATGGAGGACTGGGAACACCGTCAACATCCTGGAATACTAAAAGATGGCTTCTCTGGGTACCGGGAGTCGTGCCTGGGAGCCGAACTTGCAGCTTCGCCCGAGTTCTCACAAAGCTACAAAGATTCCATAGCCTGGAATAAAGTTTAGCAGATGACCGAGACACTTCCCTTTCAAAAACATGGAAATAATGCTTGTGGCTTTTTCTATTTGGTAAACTTTCTATGAAATAATGAGGAGAAAACGTATTTTCTGTGATAAATTGCCAAGAGGGCAATGAAAAGAGCTGGGTATATAAAGCTGCTGAGTTATTTCTGGATCTTGTACGCTTTAGTTCCGCTCCCATATGTTTATGGTTTGACGTGGCTTGTGTTTAAATGAAAATTATCTATAGGGGTGTTAATATGATCTACCTGGGGAATTCCAGTGCAGAAACTAATTATTTCTTCAAACTGATCTGACACCATGCACATTTGATACTGATGGGTGATGAGATTATCATTTTCTTGTGATTAAACTGATTGCAAAAGCAGCGTCATCTGTTAGTGAGGAAGGGTAGCCTGTAATTGAGTGATGGTCATAAACTCCTCCGATTGTCATGGCATAATTGCAGTCTTATCTGTTTATAATAATGGAATGAAAGTTTGATAGAAATTGAGTTGTCTTTTTACTGTGCTCCCCAGCATGTATCAGTAGTGGTTGGACTAACATGACTGCTTATATTTTTTTTTTAAGCAGTTGTGGTGAAACCACCTGAGGGCTAGCCCATGTGGAAGCTGGATCTGACATAACTTTAGAGCCTCTTTCTTAATGCCTTTGACAAGGAGGAGGAGCCCAGAGCAGTGGTGTGAGAGGCAGGCAGCAGAGTACTGATGATGGTTTTGTTACCACCAGGAACAACACATTTACTTATCTTTTTTTCTCTATTGGGCTTGGATGGAAACCAAGGGAGAAAATAAGGCATTCTGTGCATCCTGATACAAGCTTCATTTTGTTTTCCTGTCACCCTGCTACTGCATTGGCTCTGATTTTATTTTTTTTTTTTTTAGACTTTTGTATGTTTGGAAGGTGATAGTGTTGCATTTGGGTTATTTCCATATTTTGAACTTGAGGGGAAATGTCTGCCCTTTGGGCTAATGCCAGGGTAGCAGATGAGGAAAAGAGCATCATAAAACCATGTAAGGAAGTAGCCTGGCTTCTCTGCCTTAGTTAAGGCCAAACTTGGAGCCTTCTTAAAGAATGTAACGTTACTAGGATTGCAAAGTCAAATGCTCCAAAGGGGTTAATGCCAGAATTGTTTCAGCATTGCCACTTTGAGCATATGAGTCGTGACAATCTTCCCATGGTCACATACTGCTCTTACCCTGCCCAGAGCCCAGCTGATTCAGTCTGCAGGATCTGCAATGCTCACAGCCACTTACTACCTTTTAATCTTACTGCTCAGTCAATGGCGCTCAACTTTCTCTACTGTTCATCGTTCTAACCCTACTACAAATATAAAATTGTTTCCCCCATAGGCTTTTTTTTGTAAATCTTTTGTAAATCTTTTTTGTAAATCTTATTTCAGTGAATTTTGTAAATCATTATCCTGCCCAAATGCTTAAATGAGGCTGAGAAAAGGGATGTTTTTCCATTAATTTCACTTCCATAGATAACCCTGTCCATCTTCCTTCAGTAGTGCTCAGCTATTTTATAAATATACTGAACCTGTTTGAGTGTGGCAAAAAATCACAGAACGGCTTGAGTTGGAAGGGACCTAAAAGTTCCTCCGGTTCCAAGCCCCCTGCCATGGGCAGGGACACCTCCCACCAGAGCAGGTTGCTCAGAGCCTCCTCCAGCCTGGCCTTCAACACTTCCAGGGAGGAGGCTCCGCAGCTTCTCTGGGCAACCCCTGCCAGGGTCTCCCCACCCTTCTTCCTGATGTCTAATCTAAATCTACTCTGCTCTAGTTTAAAAGACATTATTCTCCTACGAATGCTTTTCTAACACTGTATATTCTGCCATTTACAGGAGAGAGGCATTATTATTTTGTACAAAGAAAACCTTAACGTACACGATGTCAGCTTGTACTGCTAAATGCCCCAAACCTCCACTTAGTTCAGTCAAAGTAATAATACGGAGAAATCAATGCTGAAGGTTCAAGCTACAGAGCTTTCCTTGTTTGGCTTTTGCTTTAAGCCACACCATGGTTTGAATGTGGCTGCTCTGCAGCCACAGGACTTTCAGAAGCCAGAAGTTTTGTTGCTGATGGCTACAGAGCAGTGAAAGCAGCAAAACCTGCCCGAGTAGCAGAGTAAGTGACTTATGCCATGATAGCACAGGAGGCTTCTGATTATTAATAATGGGTACCAGGTGTATTGCAAATGTACATTTATTGTGCTATTTCAGGCCTTTCTAGAAGCCTTTTCCTCCCCCAAAAAAGTTCTTTTTCCTGGCTGTGAATTGAGAGGTTGTCATTGATAGTTTTGTGACAGCCTGGGTAAAGTGACTGAAGTAATTTCTCTGGCTATTTTCTGAATAGCTGTAGTGTTCTAATATTTTTCAATCTTTTGACTAGTGTGACAAAAAAAAACTTTCTTCATTTCCATCTTCATTTCCTTTCAATCTCTTAGCACTGCACCACTAGACGTAGTACTTTGTCTATTTTAATACATGACTAATCTTTTCAGACCCATTTCCATTGCTATCTGTGCACTACAATTGCTAACTGTATTATATCGTGGAATATGGGATGCAGCAGTCCATCAATCCTCTTTCTTCATCTAAAGGCAGAAAATATATAGTAATTGCTTAATAAATCTGCCATTTCTTTATCTCGGTCTCCAATTCCCAATTTGCATTTTTAGTAGTTTTATCTTTAGGGCTGGCTGGTCATCTAACTGAGACAGGACAATAGCTAACTTTTATAGTACAGAAAGCAATAGGTTTTGATGGTGCATTAATGTTTTTTTTATTAATAATGGGTACTAAGTCGTGATGGAATTGTTAATATCATGCAAAGCTCCAACCCCTGCAGAACTTGTCTTGGGCACCTGGGACGGAGATTGTCCTTTCCATTTGCCTCAGGGTTGGAACCCAAGGAAGTTGCCTGCATTTTACACACAAAGAATTGGACAACAAATTCAGGGCTGAATTTCAGCAAGATCAGCGTTCACTGTGTTCTTCAGCAACTCTTCTTTGTCAGAAGGATTACCGTATTTTTAATGATGCATTAGTGGCATTTTGTTGACACGGGGTTACTTTTTGATTTCCTGCTAAGCACTGACAGGTTTATCAGGTGTGATCTTACTTTTCTGCTCTTGTAGTAGAGATACCATGTTAGCAGAGGATCTGAAAGCAGCTAAAACTATCAGCGATTCCAGTTATTGATGTATATTGATAAGAAGTGTTTGCCATGAAGAAATCTCAAAATTCCAGCTAAGAAAAACAAAGGAAAACCACAAAGGCTTGTTTGTTAATCACATTTTTGTTTCACACCTTATTCTGTGCCGTATCAATGAAGCTTAAGAACACTCCATTAGCTAACGGAAGGTTAATTTTCCATTTGCTGTTTGCCTTCTGAACTCGCTGTCTGAACTGTGTGAGAGGCAGGATTTGCAAGAAGGCGTTTATTGCTGGTCTTACTTATCTGTACTACTTGCCATTTCTGAACTGGAGTTTCTTTTGAGCAGATCTTCAGATCTGGTAGTGAAAATTTCCATCATTTAGGAGGCCTGAAGTGCTCGTACCTTCAGGAGTCTGATCTCATCAGCAAAACAGCCTTTTGTGAGCATCCTACCTCTCCTACTCCTCAGACTTAGGTGAGAATATCAAAGCGGATTCAAGATCCAGTCTTCACCTTGAAGGAACTCCATAGCCTGAATTCTCAGGTATCTAAAAGATCTTAAGAAACTGCAGCATGAAGCCTGTTTTGGATGCATGATGCACCTTCCTGTGTAGGATTAAATCTCATTTTGGATAACAGTAAAACTCTTAAGGCAGTGCTTGAAACCATGGACCAAACTGGGATTTTGGACACACAAATCTTGCAAGCTTCTCCTCTCCTTAAACTGTGTCCTTGCTAAAATAAATACATAGCAGTAGTCAGGAAAAAAAACAAAACAAACTTTTAAAAAAACCCTAGAAAGCCTATCAAATCAAGCCATTGATTGCCTGTGCTCCTGAGGCACTCGTAATAAATGAGACCACACGGCTGGTATTTAGTTATTTTGTTTAAATAAGTACCCAGAAAGTATTAAAAGCAACCTGGGGAGGACTTCCATAGAACTGTCAAAATGTACTGCTGCTTGCTACTATTACAGTCTACGTCAAAATCGGGGAGTGAAATAAAATCCCTCATTTATTTTGAGTTAAGTGCCAAAGCGAGAAGGACAAGTGATTTTTAGAAAGTAAGGGCAATGGTACAACACACAACTCCAGTCTTACGCTTCAGGTAACCTAGGAGATTTTATTTCTAGGGGAGTAGAGGTACATAAGGGAGCATATAGTAGAAAAATTGCTGCTTTAACTTTTCAAACTAACGTGAAAAATAAAAAAAAGACAAGCTTTCCTAGTTAAGCTGAACAAATAATACCTCACGGAGTCTCACAGAGTAGTCTTGTGAGGGCATAAAATGGACCAAATCCCAAGTGTATGACCTGAATCAGGCTTCCTGTGGCGTGTGGTGCAACACTACCTGGATATAAGTCGGGAGGCTACCTCACTTCCTTAAAGAATATATGTTAATGTTGACAAAGAAGCACAGCAAGAGACAGAAATGGATTCTGTACAGAGCAAAGATAGAGTCTAAGACTGTAGCTGTTGAAAAGTAGTTACAAAAACAATTAATCCAGGCTCATGAGAGAGTTGTTGCTTGGAAGGTGGGCTACCCACATCCAGTTAATTTGCTGTCTTTCAGCGAACGAGATATGCAAACTATAATTATAGATCTTAGCGTAGTGAGATTGCTGTGTGTCTGCATCTCCCTTTTCTCCTCTCCTCTTTCTGCTTCACCAAGGGATCTCAAATTGCTTTCCATTTTTCAGACTACTCAACTTTTAAAAATATGCTCATTGTTTCTATTGTTCTTGATTATTCAGTCTTACTTGATAAAACTGGTCTCTGCTGCCCTATTGTCTTTTTTTTTAGTTTCAGCCTGGATAAATTTCAGTTATCTCCTATTCTTTTTTTTTTGTGCTCTCCTTTGCTAAATTTCTTTTATGCTGTCAAATTTTGATCATGTTCTTTCAAAGCTAATTGTAGAAAAAAATAGCTTTATTTCTTGTGATAGTAGTTACGCTCCTGGGTGTTTATGTTGAGTGGCAGTGCTTTAGCTAAGTCTTCCCAAATATCAAATTCACCTGCTTTACTTTTTCCTCACTTGGCATACAAGGTGATGGACAGCCTTTTTCCACATTGCCTCGTCAGGAAACCAAAAGGATCGATCCTACTCCCTTTTAAAGCCAGCAGTAGAAATCCTTCTGATGTACTTAGGAGAAGGATAGAGACGTCTTGTAGTTGTCCCTAGAAATATCCCCATGTTCCAGAGCTGCAGTTCTTCTCCCAAACAATACCTCTGTGTTTTCCACAGGACTCATGAAACCTTTCCAGCTGTTCCATAGATGTGCAACATGGAGGAGGTGTATGTGTGATTCTTTTTTTTATTTTATTTTTTACTTTTAAAAAAAAGTAGTCCATGTTTTCTAAATGTCTTCACAGAGGTAAAAAAGCCAGCCAGTAGTTTCAATCTGTGTAACACTTGCTTATCAAGGCTTTTATCTGGAGGTAAAGCACAAATGACTTCGCTAAACAAAATCTGAGGTCTGTTTTTACTGGCTGTACTTCTGCAGTAAAAGCCTGAAACTGCCACGAATAAAACAAATATAAAATAGAATCATTTTATTTTCTGTCCTGTAACAAAAAGCCACTTCTAGGAAAAAGAAACTTCAGTTGTTTCATGTCAGCAATGTATATGAGGTTGGCTTCTGCGTTCAGAAGGAGGCAGAAGGCAAAGGAATCAAGTAATATTTTGTCTTTTTTCTTTTCTACATGACATGTCTATGAACCACTTCATTCTGTGTCAGTGTGGGTTATTGTTGTTGTAAAAAAAACCAACAATGAAACAATGAATCTACTTGAGACTTGAATCATAAATTAATTCAGATTTGTATGAAAATTACCGTTGTATATACTTGAGAACAACTCCTCTAGCTTGCTTTGGCTGATCAGCTACGCAAAGGGAAAATGGATCAAGTAAAGGCTCAATAAGAATGGAAAAACTGTGATCCTAGTAAAATGCTAAACTTTCACTGACTGGAGAGCCAGGGTTTCACCTGAGAGCCAGAGGCCATTCCTATTGTCCTGGGTGCGTGTATGGAGTTCAGAGTGGGGAAATTGGTATAAACCATCCTAAGATGCAGCAACTAATGACCTGTGGTGATCGCCATAAACAGTCAAAAAATCGATTTGCTCTGTTGGAAGGGAATGCAGCAGCGAATGCTTATCAGGTATCTGTAAGCAAACTTCTTTCGCACTGACTCTACGGATACTATAGTAGTAAATAAACTCAAATTCTGCATTTTAAATAAAACTTCCACAGTGGCTTCAGAGACATTTTATTCCTCGTTACCAATCTTATTGCTGGAAGAGTCAGTTGATTTCTAAGGCTTCAGGAAGGTACGGAGGTCCCCTGAAGGTCCAGGACCACTAATTCTCTAAGTGGGCAGGACCCACTTGCTAACTAACTGTTCAGTGTCATCCCTGCAATTTTTTTTCTTTCTTGACAAGCAGCAACAGCAGGAGGGTTCAGATCAGAAACCAGGCTGCATCCTTAGGCCATGAGTAATTTAAAAAGGCTGACCCAGCTACGCTGTGGCCACCTAAATAAAACACGCCCAAGGTAGAAGGGATGTGAGCAAAGGGCACACGGCGTGCCGCAGCTACGGATGTACTGAAGGAACAAACGCTCTCCAGGGAATATGTAGCAGGGACACAGTTCATGTGATGTGGGTCAGTCATCGTTTGGCCGCGATCAAAGTCTGGACTGCGCAAGACAACGTGGGTTGTTCCCGTGTTCAGATATGTTGAGTCAACTCTACCGTCGCAGGCCAGGCAAGGAATAGATTAGGACGACTGTGACTCATGTTGCTTTTGAGCTATCTCATCACCATAAGATGTTGTATCCTATCAGGATACAGAATGCATACAGATATACTGTTAATTATGGACCAAAAGGTCCATCTGCAGCATCTTGGTTTTGTCGAGGCTGTTTCTAGTTCAGACATATGGGAGTCTGGAAACCACTTTCCCCTTGCCAAGGTAGACAGTATCTGTTTCTGGGGTTTATTGCATTTCCTTTGCAGCTGTGATTTGAGGCAATTTGCATTTTTGCTGACAGGTACTACAAGTAAGTCAATATTTATAAAGTACTACTACTATACCTGCCTTCTACTGGAGACTTCACCCATCATAATGAACTGCTGCTTCAGAAAATGAAATACAATTTGGGCGTGTATGCCAACAATAATTGTACTTGTCAAAAGAAACAGATAACATTATAACTACCCAAAATTGAATCACAAGAAATGTGGTAGCTTATACGGGAAATCATGTTTTACGATTTCTTTCATTTTATGGGGTTTAGGAAACCCCCTCCCAGTTTAGGTAAAGCACGCAGAATGGTACAGAAAGGCAACTACACGCAAAAACTTTTAAAATGTGTTGGTGTTTTCCGTTGATGGAACTGTACCTGAAACTTCCACAATAAAAACACCGCATGAGAAGTTAGAAATGACATTATTGTAGTTAATGGTTGCATAATATACTTAATTTTGATTTAGTTAGGAACTATTTTAAGATCTTTCTGGAAATGCTGCTGGCAGCAAATATAATACAGCATCTAAAAGAACCTTTCAACTGTGGGGGGTGAGATTCAGATCTGTCATTGGTGCAACTCTGTGCTAACTCATTAAACCAGATTTGTTCCGTATCCATAGCCCTATTAAGTGACGTCTGAATCTGGGCCAGATCTTGTGTATTAAAATCCACCACAATTTAAAATTCTGATATACAACAACAATCAAATTACTTTTTAATAGTGTCAGCCCATTGCTCTTAAAGCAAACAAACAAATAAAAAGACCAACCCACAAATGACAAACCCAAGAATACAAATCAATGGGTAAAAATCAAGGAAAAAGTTACTAACACGAGATTTTCTCATTTTCACATTTCTAATTGGCATTTTTGTACCAACCAAAATGTGTTGTTACTACGTTGCTTGGAGTAACCGATGAGCTGCATGAAGCTAGATCTTTACACCCAGTGAACACCTTTGTGATCCACCCTCCTGTGGTGGTTTATCGAGACCTTGTGATATCCCTCTTCACTGGTGGCATCTTGGTTAGGGACAGTGAGTGGCTGATTCACTTGAGATATGTCTAAAATCTACGTGTAACACAGGAAGAACGTGTAAATGTAAATTTATCACTCAGGGATCTATCCAGCCTTTGCAAGAATACAGTCAGGATGAGGGTTTGCAGTCTGCTTTTTGGTGGTGTGTTTTTTTCTTTTTTTTTTTTTCTCTCAATGTTTTGCAAAATAAGTCTCTCCTTTTAGGATCCAAATTAAACACAGGAGGAGTGTCAGTAAGTTGTTTTTCACAGTATTCATCTCGGAAACACAAAGAAAATTAATATGGTGATTTGCCCTTGAAGGATCTCGTTGAATTTGGTCAATGCGTAACAGGGGTAGTACTTGTGGCCGGCAACTGAGAAGAGACTCTGTCTGCTTTGCTTTATACCTACTAATTTCAAGATTTTGCCCTGCAAAAGAGGAAGCTTAGTGATTCAACAGTCTCTTGAGCTTTTTAGAACTGTGATGATCCCTGCCTAGAAACAGAGCTCTGCAGCAGAGGGAGGAAATGAGCAGCAACAGGAGGCTTTCAAGAAAACAGGCCACGGCAAAGAAAACCAGGAGGTTTTCAAATGAAGATGATGATAAATGGAGTTCAGAATAATGACTATGTACTTTTCATCAAGCTTGATTGATAGAGATTTCTTTGCTCAGCAAGGAAACTTCTCAACGGTGCGATGGAACAATCATGGCAGGAGATGCTTTGTGCTCAATACCTTTTAGTGTGTGAAGGCAAAAAAAAATGGCTTGTGGGTCAGGTCTTACTAAACTCTACTATAAGCTCTTGGTTTTGTTCAACATGATAAAAATAAAGAAGATTCAGAATGGGATCTTTTTATACTTCAATTTTTAGTCAGATACGAAATGTAAGCAGTTATAGCTGAAAATAGTTCTGTTGACTGGTGCATTTCAATGTTGGTATGACCACAGTAACCCGCTCGGGTTTATATTTCAAGGACACTTTTATAAGAACAAAGTTTCCCCCTTCAGAGGGGGAGGTCTCAAGCAGCGTACAGTGACTTAAAGCTGATATGATAATAGATTCCCTAAAGAATCTAGCAAATAATCCTGAAGAAACCGGCTATTTATGCTGAATTTTCTCATAGCAAGCCCTCTGGAGATGTAATCCAAGAGTTTAGAGCTCTGTAAGAGTACTAATTATCAGAAGAATATGACAGCTCTGTGATTGTGCTCTCTGGGTTCCTAGGGCATATTAGTAAGGTGATTCATACAACAAGTCAGCTACAGATTTAGGTTTTGAAATATCCAGACTAAGAGAATATGTATTTTAGTCTTTTTTTTTAAAAAATATTTATATGAAGCAAGATTTGCTAGTGATCTTGAAGAGCATATAGCTAGGGAACATTATCCTCTGTACAATACAGGCTATCTGATTAATCCCCGATACAGTTCACAATGTTACAGAATTTAATTAGAATGTAGTTTTCACTGAAGGCAAAATGAAACATCCTTTGGTCCTGCAAAAGTGCCTAGGAAGAGGTTAGAGAGATGAAGTTTTTGCCATTTTATCACTCTTTGGATTCTTAAGAACTCATTTTTTTGCTTTATCTTTTTAAAAATCCTACTTTGCAAAGAGATGTTCATATTCCTCCGTGATCATTTTTATTTTTTCATAATTATATCCAGCAGTTGAGATAACCAGTACCTTTTGCTTTAAGTTTGATAGGTAACATGGTGGTTGTTTTTTCCCTTCATCATTTTACTGGGGTTGGTGACTCATGAATTAGCTGAAGTGATGCATCTGATGCTGCCACACTATTGGCAGTGTTCATCTGCCACCACGCTGTGCGCAGAGAAGAAGTTGAGAAGAGTATGAATGTGATTTCTGAGTGCTTCACTTGTTCCCTGAACCATGCCCTATGCTTTTCCTTAAATAGTGGCACTTTATTCTAGCCAGATGCTCCAGGGAATAAAGAAGAAATCCACAAATAAAAACATTTTGATTAGAAATTTCTTCTTCCCTACCCAGATGCAGAAAGGTTGCTGTCCTACCTGATTCCCAGCTGGTTTGGGAGAGCACAAAAGAACTCATCAAACACTGCTAGAGCTTGGAGAGATACCAAAATTGATTTTTTAAAAGCTATCTCGGCAGCTTGGAAATACATTCAGCTGGATCACTAGGAGACTAAATGAATTGGGGACATCATCAGTAAGTTCATTAAAATTTCCCCATCTAAAGCAACGGGGAGCAAGAGCAGCTCATTTAGAACCATGTCTTCCAAATTCAGCAATAAAAAGGGAAAGATCCTCTTCTCCCATTCCTAATGCCTACAGAAAGGAGATAAGGGAGAGTTTCATGTCTTCTCCATCCACATATATTCCTTCCTCCCATTACCTTTCAGTTGCTTTATTGCTTCATGATATTGTGTTGCATTAAAAAGTAGGTCTTTCCACCATAGAACCTTCACAAGGGCTACACAGTGTTTTCCAGCCTCCTTAGTAGGTTTGCTGGATGAAGTAAGGAGGAGTCTTTCTCTGGAGAATAACGTGTTGCTAAATGGGAGTGAATGATGCATGAACTTTTCCTCCAGGAATTGAAGTAGGTAAGAGGAATGTCGTGCTTGATACAAATGATTAGCATGTGGAAAAGTGAGAAGACTTGTTGAAGTTGGCTCTGTTTATGAATGAGGCTAAATGGAGTTTCTTTAACTTATTTGACAAAAAATAGTAATTTTTTTTTCCCCTCATGGAATAAAGGTATTAATGACATCCAGAGAAAGAGGGGGAGGCAAGAGAAGCATTTTAAGCACGTAAGAGAGACGTAAGGAAGGTTGTCAGTAATGATTTAACAAAAAAAGCTCAGTTGGTGCTCGGATAAGTATAGAAATACATCAGCATTCAGCTGGTAATTCTGGAACTACCAGAAATTCACCTTGGTCATTTTGACTCATCTGTCTTCCCAGGGACAGTTACATATTACTCACTGACTCTACTTCAACTATTTTTCCTTTTGATGTAGAAGGATGTGGAGAAAGGCTATCTAAATATTTCCAAGACTTCCCATTATCTGTATTAACAGTTACATGTGCAGAGAACTTGAGCAGGAATGTTACCTGTCCGTTCTGAGCTCATCATTAAACGTGCTGCTACTTTTTTCAGTTTCCATTTCTTACCACAGCCGTAGTGTCATTTCTAAGAAACTCTCTAAAATTGATGGAAAAATCATAGGTTTGTCTCTAGACAGTCCAAAATCAGTGCAATTCTGTGGCATTCTCTCTCTCATCTGCAATCTCTTTGCTCCACAACAGTCTTGCTAAGGCAAATAAAACAGATTAAATGACTCAAGGAAGCATTGTGAACAATTTTCACTTGGAAGGTGCCTTTCAGATTATTGTTTTCATCTGGATTTCATCTCTCTGAAACTTCTCAAACCATTCTAATAGAGTATGCTCTCTTCTGTAAGTCATATTTCCGTGCTCAGATTGTGCTGCTTTGAAACTTTTTTTGTGAGTGAATTAAATTTTTTTTTTTTAGCATTACTCTCCCACCACATGATAACTGAGAAAGGCATAAGTTAAAATTTAGAATTGCATTTTCAGAAGGGACTTGGTCATTTCTTTTTTTCCTCTAACAACTTGTCTTTTCAGCAGTTGATCCAGCAGTATTTATTGGGAATCAGTTACTTCTCTGAAACTGGACTTCTGCCTTTAGCATCACATATGTACAAACACACCCCACCTCCAGCCTGCTATTTGGATGGAAACACATAAACCCTTTTATTTTAAAAGCTACCAATTGTTATTGATTCCACACAAATTTCTTTGGTGTTTTCCTTTTGCAACAAAGAGAATCAGAGCAGTCAGGACTATCATGTAGCTATTATTCTGATGGTGATCAGTGCTAAGGGCCTGCGCCCCAGGTGACAACATCCCTGTAACATCTGTGAGCTGGCAGGTATTTGTGTAGGTCCATAGGTCACCTCCTTGTGCTTTTTAGTTTCTTCTAGATGCTCAGAAGAAAGGAAGAGGCTTCCTTTTTATGTTGTCATGGCGCAGTCTCAGTAAAACACTTTTTTTTTCCACTTTAAATTATCTTTTAATTAAACATATGGCATTTACTCAGGATTCATTCAGTTATATATGACTTTCAACCTCCTCCTCTCTTCTCCGATTCCTCCAAAAAGCATCTAACTACAGTAAAAACTTCTGTATCTTCTCTCAAAATCATCCAAGAGTCCCTTATCTCCTTCGAACACTCAGTAGCAAGAAATGATCTGACTCACTTGGAGGAGGAGACTAAATAGGATTGTTGGCATCTTACGCAAGGGCTCGGTTAACACCGGTTAGTCAGACGAGCCAGCAGAGAAGAGAAGAAGCCGGTTTTGCCATGGAGAGATGAGCTAAAAGCCGAACCACCAAAGAATCAGATCAGACACCAGAACAGGGAAATATCAGCACATCGCAGGAACAGTTCCTGGCGTTCAAAGGACCTGTGCTGCTTTTGCTGACACGTCAGCTCTGCCCGTGGTTCCTGCCGTTGTGTTTGCTTCCAGACGTGGTCATCATCAAACAAACAGAAAAAAGTTTCATACAATTTTTCAAATTATTACATAAATGAGGAATATGAATTCTCTTTTCAAACAGGGAAAGACCCTAAAAAAGTCAAAAGATGACACCAAAGGATAAAGCTTGTGAAATTAATGTCCCAGTCAAAAGGGTAGAAAAAACTGCGTAAGCCTAAAGAGTGTGATAACTTTTTCCCTTTGAATTTTGGATTTTCATTTTTAGTTGTGCTACATTGGTGTGTATGTAGCATGAAATTCAGGATAATAAAGATAGTGACTGGCTGTTAGATACTTCAGATACAATCTATATGAATTTAATCTTAGAAATATCAATGTCTTGAGCTCTTAAAAATACAGAATACGTTAGCTTTCGCAAGCGAGGTCACTGCTATAGCATTTTTATAGATCATTGTTATGTCAGGGGAGAACATTAAATGTTCAGCAGTATTTAATTGGCTATTCTTGAGCTTAGCAGGAGTCATTTAGAAGCTTAATTTCACCATATTAAATATAGATTTTTATTGCTTCCTGAAAATAACCTTCACCCCCTCATCGGTGCAGCCTTCCATTGAAGATTTGTCAGAAAAAGATGTTTTACTGGCTTAAAACACGAATGTGAACTGTGTATGGGTAAATTAAGACTGTAGATCTTTATCATTAGTGTGTTAGATGTTGTTAGACCACAGGCTGAGAGAGGGATTTGCTAATATCAGGCACTTAAAATGGAGAGCCAGGACCCAAATGAGATGGAACAGTAGATGTGATTTCCCTTGCAAACAGATCAGCCTGAAGTGTGCATGGGTTCACTGCTTCAGTTGGAGTCAGTTCTGCTTGGATTTACAGTAGTGTGTGGAAATTAGAATAATGAGTCAAATGTTGCCTTTGACACTTTTGGGAGGAGGGTTTCTTCTTTATTTTTGTTTTTTTAATGTGAAGTAAATGAAAAGAAGATCCAAGTAGAGCAAGGCAAAGTAAAAAGAAAAGAAGAAAATAAAATCATATTAAACACTCTATGCACCATTCTGTTGTTATTGCTACGTTGTAAGAAAGGAACTAGAGCAAAGAAAAATAAGCTGTAGAGAAGGAGAAAGCCAATAAAGTCAGAATATCATCGCTCGTAAAGAGATGGTGCACGTAGCCAGGTAACTGTCCAGACTGGAATCTGCTACACAAGATCTCCTTTTTTTTTTTTTTTTCAGTACTGTATTTCCAAACCTTGTGATAAACATCCCTGTATGGAATATCATTCCACAACTATTTATTAAACAAAACCTTTAGGATCAAATTTTTTAGCTTAAAGTTTATTATGACTGGCGAAAGCTAGTCCTATTTACTCTGCAAATCACAGTTATTGCCTTAGCTGCCTTCTAGTTCCTGGCAGGGAAGTAAATGGCTTTGGATCTAGCCTGCCTCCACATCTCCAGTGGACCAATTCACAGGGATTTACTGATCTGCTAGTTTGTTCTGTTCGGCTAAACTTCAATCTTTGTTTGCCTCAGTGAAATACTCCTTGTGCTTTCTCCTTCTGACTTTGAAGGACTATAACCTGCTCACCACCAAAAACTATCTCAAAATGAGTTTTGCAGTTGTGCATCAGATAAGAGGCTCCGTTGTTTGCCACACGCAGCCTCTGCTCTGAAAAATCCAGTTTGAGTTGATCTAATGGCCACTTAGCTGCAGAAAGAAATAGGGCCTAGAGCAACTTTACCATTGACTGGCCCGTGGGATGACATTACAACCTACCTAACAATAAAACAAAACATTCAACTAGCAGCAGCAATTAAAAGCTGACCTATATCCCCCAAAACTTGAGAGGGAAAATCTGTGTACAAGCTCACTCGGAGACAATATGCGGAAGTGGTTTTTTTTTTTTTAATGAACTTTCTCAGAATATTCTGAGTCTCTCCAAAGTGGTACCATTTCTTTAGGCAGCTGTCCCAGCTCTCATCTTGAGTTGACTTACACAGAAATATTTTCACTTCTCTCTCTGATTTGGTTTTGTTGTAGGGAAAGTTACCTCCTTTGATGTGCACGTTCTGAATCTTTCATTAGGTACTTCAAATACTCTACATGCAATGAACTTTTTCAAGGAGGCTATTCCAGAGGAAAAAAATATTGATTAAACTTCTGCTTATTTCTTTTTGAATTGTGAGTAATATATTGCTTGTTTACTTTGGTGATTCTCTTGCACTAGTATTTTACAGAATAAATTTCGCTAGCAAATCATATTTTAAGCCGGACAAAGTACTTTTTCATAGTAGTTCTTGTGTCTGCTTGGAGTCTTTTCAGTTGCTCTTGTGATAGTGGTTGAGTTTTTTGTCAATCTAATTGGGTTTTTGTCATTTTAACAACTGAAACTTTAACTCTGATTATGTCCTGCCCTTCTCCTTCATTATCTCTTCTGAGATACTATTCTGAGCCTAGAATAATTTGTATTTTGGCTTTCATAAGTCCCTTTTGTTAAGGATACGTATGGAGTGTATGTATAGATGGGGTAGCAGAAGACATATACCTTATGAAAAAATACAGGTGAAATTAATGCTAAATAAACATTTGACTTTGGAACTTACTCGAGTAGTTTTACAACTATCTGGTCATAGCCAGGTATGATTGAAGTCAGTGGAAAAGACTGTCATTTAAAGACTGGTATTTTTTTCTACAATGTTTTTAAAGGAAAAAAAAAAATTGCTAACATTTAGACTATTTTTAGACTATTTTTTGGTAATAACAGTTGAAAGAGATTGAAAATTAAAACTGGTTTGCCTTTCACCAGTGTCCTAAAAATTATTAGGATTTACAAAGTATATTAAGTGCAGGAGATCGCTTGACAGCTTTAACCGATTGTAAGATTACTGAGAAATGCCAAGACCCAAATACCAGAATACAAAAGAAATGTATTAAATGCAATATAAAGAATGAGCTGATCAAACTGCCTTGAATGAATATCCTTTACCTGGCAGTGAATCAGTTTGCAAATGATGCCCATTAAAGTCACCATGAGAAATCATATATGAATGGAAGAGATGATGTGTCCACAGTGGACAGAGAACTGAAACTCCTGACTTAGTTTCACTTGGTCTACCTGTGGAGGAAGAGATGTTGTATTGCCCACTGCCACCTCCTGCCTGTGTAAAACTTAAAAAAATAAACCAAAACAATAGAGATGGAATTGAAATACTGTGGTTAATAAGAAAATATGATGAAAAAGAAAAAATTATAGCACATTCTGTTAAAAGCCAGGAGCCTTGCACCAGGGTCAATATACATTTGGAGATTAATATAGTCTTGAGAAGCATTTTATAAGGCTTTTTTTTTTAAAAAAACATAGATTCTAAAGAAAACAGCAAATAAAGTGTACCATTCTGACTGATAGTGTGTGTGTGAATTATCCATTGATATATACCCACTAACTGGAGAAATAGTTGATTCATTTTGATTTCCAGTATTAAACAGAGTAATAAACTAGTCTTTCCTGAAGAAATAATAATCACAAAAAGACTATTGCCATGAAAATATTCTTCAGTACTAGTTAGCTTATTCAGTCAGAAATGAAATAGCCTTAGTAGTAGGATTTAGATTTAAATTACTGCTACTGTTGCCTACCGATTGTCTTTCTAAATATCACTGTATATTAATTCCATACCACTGTGAAATCAGCCACTATTAATTCTAATAAAACACCATTACATGCCTTCATACCTCCTTCTTAATGACATATATGTGGAAAATCGCTAAAGGAGAAAATAGATACATGTGACTTTTCAAACTGGCTGATGTTTGTAGTGAAAAGGGGACTGTTACCATGGAAATCAACTCTTGAGTTCTCCAGCGGCTGTACTTACGAAAGTAACTGCTCACAAAAACATCCCACTGTAAGTGGAACAACAAAAAATCCTGAAAGTAACTGACCTAGTGATGTTCCCGAAGTGTCCTTCAGTCATTCAACAGGTTGGA
Organism: Baryphthengus martii; assembly: GCA_013396935.1. Lineage (NCBI taxonomy): Eukaryota > Metazoa > Chordata > Aves > Coraciiformes > Momotidae > Baryphthengus > Baryphthengus martii. Next base: position 201,931 of record VWZK01012348.1, read on the forward strand.
CGAATGGCTGAACCATACGATTACATTTTTCAGCTTTTTTGTTTACCAGTGTGAGAACAACAAAACATACACCTAGTTCTCAACTGTGAATTAAACTTCTTTTTTAGTTTTACCTGATGTGAAAAAAAATTGTCCATGAAGCAGATATGCAAGTACTAGATTAAAAAGAGACGAAGTGTTATGGTATTACAAAAAACAAATCATTTTAAAGTTGTGAGATCCCACTAATTTTATGCTCAAAAGTTTAAGTCTGTTTTGATGGGGAAAAGCACGCAGTGTGGATTTTAGTAGCATTGTTGGAAAACCTGACCATCTTTTTAACAATAAGCATATTTTACATGTCCATTATTGACTTCTTAGGGAGTCACAAATTTGAGACATCTAAATCTCTGCCCCGTTGTCTCTTAAGGTGTCCTTGCCTTACAGATAACTCTGTTATCTCAAGCAATGACATACATGGGACTGTCTATAAAAGGAAAGATCACTCCTTCTTAATAGGATGGGAGAATTGAGATGCCTTCATCCTAAAATAAGCATTTCTCAGAGAAAGGAAAAAGCAAGGAAGCCAATAGCAAAGAAGGGGGAGAGAATGATGAAAGATGAAATGATGAGTATTCATTAAAAACAAAATAACGTAGGCTTTCTCTAAGCTGACACAATTTCACAAGGTATCTTTTTTCCCCTTTCTTTACAATCTTGTTGTGGCACAAATCACTTGACTGTTGAGGGCAAGAAAGTGCTGAAGGTCAAGTCTTTGGGTGCTGAACTTGACCTCACAGGAAGGTTAATGGAAAGAAGACTAAATACTCTTGCAGTGGGCGAGTACTTCTGGAGATTTCCTGATTTTTCACTTGTGCAAGGTCAATTTGAAACCACCTGGTTTTAAACCATAAGTCTCAATTCATGGAAAGTAAGTTTTGGAGATTGGTACTTTGGCACAAACACACTTTAATATTTCTGCAAAAGTCCTTCATTCCACCTACTTTCAATTCTAGAAAGCTGACAGAGGTAAGGCCTTACTGCTCACAACTGATTACGTCCCGCAGAGATTTGTTGATGTTCACTTGAAAGGAATGTTCATAAAATCCAATCAAGGAAGCCTGCATTAGGTGGGACACTGAAGGGATGACAGAAACCTGTATGGCACAGCTGCTCTGAGAGACAAAAAGCAGCGTAATACTACTGATGGATTTTTTTTTTATTTTTTTTTTGCCCACTCTCTAGAAGTTGCTTGAGACCAAGAGCTGCAGCCAGAAGTTCAACAAGAGACCAAGACTTTGCTCTGCCTCAGTGGGGGAACCCAGATCCACTCAATCTGATTGCACTGCAAGTGGCTTTCTGCAAGATAAGCTCAGTCTGTTAAGGACTGTTTTCAGTGGCTGTTTTGTGTTCTGGGAGGATGGGGCTTGTTGTTCATGTGCTTAATACTGCACCCAGAATATGCAGAAGCTAAACTTAGCATTGCCCATTTTAACTCTTGCGTTTGAGTTGTTTAGTGGATTTTACTGGCAAGAAAAATGGGTAGGGTTAAAAATACATACTTTAAAAATAGTATTGTGCTTGTAGAATCAGTCTAGTTTATAAACAATTAAGTGGAGTTCCTTGAAAATATCATCTATGTCTCCAAATGCAAAGTTTAGAATTCTTGATATAGCAAAAAGAAATTGCTCACTTGTAGTAAATATTTTGCATCTTGTGAACGCTTTGAAGGAAGAGTTGTTTCTCAAGGACTATTCAAACTTCTTGAATGTTTTACTACACTCTTAGTCTGTGAAGCGTGTTTTAGGGATGTGGTTTAGCAGTGGACGTGCAGAGGAGGGTTAATGGTTGGACTCGATCTTGAAGGTTTTTTCCATCCTCGATGATTCTGTGATTCTATGCCATTCTTGAGGCAAAGGGAGGAGGGGGTAAGGACAAGTTGCCTCTTTTTTTGCCCCGTCCTACTGCCCAATGGAATTTGGGAAAAGTGTGCCCTGATAATAAGGTCACTGAATATTAGGCAGAGGTATCACTTCTATCTAGTGTAAGGAAACTGATGGACAGGTAAGATTCTTCCTGCCATTAAGATACACTTTTAAAAGTCTCATACTCTTCTGGCAGCCCGAGGGACACAGTAAAGTACTAACACAAGGAGAATAAATAGAAAGTGCTCAGGCTGCCACTTCACTTTTAAGCAAAATCTGTGTTACACTAACTGCTCCTTGTGATAAAAAGTCCATAGTATTTAAAAAAAATCCAATACACACAGAACCACAGAAGATAGTACATACAAGCTCGCTAATATAATCCCAGGCAATGAATCGAGTATGAGCAAAACTTCTCAATAGTGAGCTTGCTTCATCGGAGCCTCTCGGCATGGAACCGCTCAAATAGCAGAGCTGCTTGGAAAGTATGAAGGAAATAAACAGGCAGCTTCCCACTGCTGTGGGTCCGTCTGCAAGTGGTTTACACCGGGGATGACAGTTATGCAGGTGGGGATGCTCAATCTTAAGGAAAGGCGATTCTAAACTCTGCAGAAAGCAAGAGAGAAGGCATCCCAGGATGTCCAAGTGGTGTTGACGGATACCCTCAACATGTCATAGTGTGTACAAAGTAGCGCTGGGAGTACTAGGGAATCCCTGGGAGATTTCTCTGATAGTAACAGAGTTTTTTATGGAACGTGTCTGCTGCTCCCCGATTCTGGAATATGGCACTGTTTTAAAAAAAAATTCAAAATGTTAAGTGGAAAGAATAAAGAAAGAATTAAAAGCAAGATGTTCCTTCAACAGGTACACAAGCTACAAAAGCCTTTCATTTGGTGTGCTTGGCTGAGGGAGACTTTAAAAAGTGCCTTGGAGTGCCAGACATCCATCATGTATTGTGATGTAGCTCTGGCAGAGTCAAAAATAGGTGGTTATTGTAATTGTTTACGGTAGCTGGCTCAAGGACACAGAGCAAACAATATGCAAAAGCCCATTTTAAATTAGACCCACGTTAGAATACGGCAACTAAAAACTGAAGATGCAAACAATAACATTGAAAGCTTATAAAATGTAGTCATAATTACATTTGATATTTTAAAAAACTTGAGTGCAAGCTTTCTGCTTAAAATTTTACTCTTCCTGAACTTCAGAGCTGTTTTCTAAGTGGCAGAGACAGAGAGATGACTGTTCTCCTGGCTTGGATGGAAGGCTTTGCTGCTTAGAAATACATTTCCTAGGCAGCTCAGTGTAACCGTGTCCACAGGTGTGGAGGTTTTGGGGGTATTTTTGCAGCATTTCTGTTTGCTGCCTGAAAATAATGTGCTGTCCTGCTGCACTTCTCATTACATCTCTGGGCTGGGCTATTTTTTTTCAAGAAGCATTTCTTTTCATCTCGCTTTCCTTGCTATGTCAGAATTACCACCTGTACATGAATTTTCCTTAAATATCTTGTACAAAATACCGTCAGACACTAATACTGATGATGTTGGCAATTTCAGGGAAAGTGGCTGAACCTTTTGTGCTACTGTTTCCTACTTTGCTCCTGTTAGTGCAAGATGACAGAATATAGGTATAACTAGTTAGAATGTGGAGGACAAAGAGAAACACTCCCATAGTCAAGTAATATCCATTTTATCTAAACAGATAATTTAAAAATGAAGTAAATAAGGAGTGGAAATATTATTGCCAGGACGATGTGTAAGTACAGGATTGTAATAACTCAGCTAGCACCTCTAAAACCCCTCTTGACTGATGTTGAAATTAAAAAAAAGTGATTTTCAGTTATCACTAGGGGGCACTCCTCTCCTAAATACATTAAGAAAAGGGCACAAACATTCCTAGAAACACGTTTTCTCGGTGAGATGTTAAGACGCACATGGGTCTATTGAAAGAGTTTTCTATGGGTCTATTTAAAGAGTCTTCTATGTTTCTAGAAGTAAATGCTAAAAAGGAAGAATGTTAGTCATTAACCTTTTGTCACATGCCTTGAATTTGTGAATCTTTGACTAAATTCAATTTAAAAACGAGTTTAGAATCATTGGTTTCTGTTTTAAAAAGATCACAGTGTCTTGATGGACTGGGATGTTTAATGTGCTCTTGATTTGTATCAGTTCATGAAGAACACTATTAAATATTTTATTTCCACTTAGAACTCAAAGACACTCTCATAAGACTGTCGTGTTCTTAATCTTCATTGCCAGTTTGTAATCATTAACATTAGTTAATGCTTCCCTGTTCATTACCCATATACTTTGGAAGAAATTTATAATTTAATACTCTTTGAAGTAAAGAAATGAAAGAAACACCTTCCAAAGGTTCAGCACATGTAAATTAACTCTTAGGTTTTCTTCAGACATTTAACCCAAATGTGTATTTGATTCCATGCGAGTTCATTTGCACTGTACAAGGACAAACCAATTTTATTTCCAGCTGCATAAAGCAGTTTGAAAGTGAGTAGATCTGAACAGGATCAGAGAAATGGAGAAACAAAAAAGAAGGAGAAAAAAAAAAGGGATGATGCACTATGATGCGTGAAACAATACTACCAATCAAAACTCATAGATTTCAGTATTTACTTTTTAGTTTAGTTTGCTATAATCTCTTAAAACCTCACTTCAGGATATAATGAAGGATGAGAACAGGCACCGTAATCCACACGCACAGATGCTTTATGGGGTTGGGAAAAACACAGTGAACAAGTTCTGGAAAGGACAGTTCTAGTAAATAGATACCAAGTTTATTTTTAAGAGAAAAGGATTCGCTGCATGCTTTAGAACTGCCTGTCTTTTTATACTCTGTGTACACGGCCTAGGATCAGGGATAATCACATTCAAGCATAATGTCAAGTCTACAGTGATTAGTGCAGACTTCTGGCACACCTATGTGAGCTGGTAGATATTGATCAATGTATTCATTTTATGTTCTGTGTGGAAGATATCATTTGCTTCTGTCATTTGAATTCTATGCCCCGTTTTCAGAAGAAGTTCTGAGTGGAGGCATCAAGATGAAAATTTCCCGTGTACAAGTTGTATGACGCTGTCTGAAACTCTCTGTGCCATCTCCATCAAGATACTACCTACCCCCATAGCTTCCGTTTTGGTCTGAGAACTAACGTCTGCTCAAAAATCCTACAGTTAATTTTCATGATACTGAGATAGTTGCAGGTGGATGTCAAAAATCAGAAGGCTCCATGTCAATCACTCATTGCTGGTTTTCAAGCTTCTCTCGGTGCGTGATTCTCTTCCTCTTCCACAAGGGCTTTAGGTGAAAACGTCATTGTTTCCCGTGCCCCCCTCGCAGAAAAAGGATTGAGTCACCCCAGCGTTACGACTCTCGCATATGGTCAGCAATATAAAATGTTAGAGAGCGATGAAGAATGGGGATGTTCTTTGTCCCTGATTCAAAGGAGGTCTATCGTGTGACTGAACCAGTTTCTAATCCGTAACTGAATCTCAGAGAGACCCTGTTGTTAGGAAGCGGCGGTTCTTTCTTTGCTAGAGTTTTGATAAACACAAGGCTGGGTGCTACGCAGTATTTTGGAAAAGCTGGCACATTGGTTTCTTAGAGTTTGTCTGGATTTGTATCCTTTAATGAATGCAATGTAATCTCTCCCTCAAAGTGTTGATAGTTTGGGGTTTGGATTCTCGAAGATGCTGGCTGGCAGTTATCAACTCCTACGTTCTTGACTTTTCCTATTGAGTGTATGAATCAGAGTGGCATCTGAGAATTAAATTCCTGTACTGAGTCCAGAGCTGCGCTTTTACAAACAAGTAAAAGATCTTGGGAGGACGAGCTTTCTTTCACTCTTATATTTCTATGATGACTTATTTTTGGTATTTGGAGAGATGATGCTGGGTGTAAGAGGCTTCTGTGAAACACAAACAGCCTCCTTGAAACGCATGCTGGAGCTTGGAAGAGCAGGCTAGGTTATTGACTTTCATCTATGATACAGGGAAGTTAGGTGGCTTGCAAAATGTTTCAAGGTCATAGGAAGTCGGAGATCCTTGGTGTTTATCTTGATGACCTGAAGTGTGTGTGTGTGTACATGGGGAACCAAACGCCCAAACAAACAAAAAAAAAACCAACCAGGAACAGTAGTGAGAGATCAGAACTACCTGCTGTTGTACTTTCATGGCTGGTATAGTTCAGATGTGTGTGATCGATGTTAATATAACAATAATTATGATTTATTCTTTTATTGTGGCATAGATAAAAATCATGATCTTTCAAGTTTTTAAAAAATGAGGAAGTACTGTATTGTATATTAACATACTATTATTTTACTCTAATAAATTAGGAAACTCTTGGACACAGTGTTTTAAGCTAATAAAATACTTAAACAAGGACTCTTTGAAGAGCTATTAATTGAAGGCCAATTTACAGCCCGATACACAGCCTAGCCAGGTGTGAAGAGAGAGAAAGGGAAGAAGGAAGTTTCATCAACAAGGTCAATAAATTTCTGCATTTCTATTGAACTCTGTAGGAGTCTCTGGAGGAAGTGTAGTCTACTGGTGGGGATCCATCTCCTGAATCTAGAGCGTAGTTCAGTGGGTTACCATCAACCTGATGCCAGCATCTTCACTGCTGTTTGCAGAGGCTTCATAGAACACCAAAATACGCTGGAGGAAAACCTGTGATTGCCATTCAAGACCAGAAAACTTCTGTAGAAATGCTAAACCTGTGACACGACTAATCTCGTCAAATCTAACTAGGTTAAAGTCTGGATAAATGACAGACTTTTAAAGGTCTGTGCTCATCAGCGTGTGTGGTGGGGCAATCAATCCATTGAGCATGTCTTCTTCCCCCTGATTCCTCTATATGCAGAGCTATTGGGTATTGCATGGGTCTGGAGTAGGAAGAAATCGTTTGCTAAGAGCGTGGAAAACTCGTCATCTCAGAGGGATTTAGATTTGAGATTGGATTTATGGCAATTGTCCCTGGGGTAGCTTGTGTCCTTTGAGCCAGATCATCCTAAAGAAAAATAATCATTATGCAAAGGGCATGCAAGTTTCCAACAGATTTAGAAACAGCTTTTCAGACTCCTCACTATATAAAAAAAAAATTTCATTCCTTTCACATTTTCTTCCACGTAAAAATCTAGATGAAATGTCAATGTCCTATACCTTTCTGTAGAATCCAAACTTTAAAAATCCCTTTTTATTTTAATTTTTTTACAGTGTTTCGATTGCCCTGAATTGAAATGTTAATTTTAATTTAATCTAATCCGAATATTCAGAATTTGAGTCTACCAAATTGCATCTTCTGGTATCTCTACTCCTTTATTCTCTAAACACTTTCTGTTCCGATTCTTTCCTATAGTCTCCCCAAGAAGCCAGATGGTTAGAACTTTCCAGGTCTCTGACCAGGATCTACGGCAAAACTACATCTTCTACGATTCATCGCGGTTTCCTTTGAGGTTTGGATGCACATCTGGCCCACAGAGATGGGGACTCTGAAGAATTTAGTCTTTGAAGTACAGCAACTGCAAACTACAGCCAATGAATTCTGATCAACCTGCAAATCAACTGTTCAGTTAACTTTTGACAAAATAAAATCTTTCAGTTTGGTTGAATAAAGTGATTAATTTTGCTACGTGAAAATGGCCGCTGTATAAGCAGAATTAGCATCCCACAGGAAAAACCAGTTTGCAGAAGCACATTTTGACTGTTTTAACTGCATTATCTGTTAACCGGAATAGCCACGGAACGGGAGTTCCTTTCTTCGTTTCCTTAAGTATATTTTCTGTCTAATTTTTTTTTCCTTTGGAACCTTGTTTCTGCTTTTTGATGTATCAGAGGTGCTGAAAAAATTAAAACTGTAACCATGATCGTATAGCAAAATATTTACTTCTGAAATGTCCTGATTAAGACGAGCTGCCAGTTGTGAAACACTGCTGCCAATTCAAAATGACCAGCTAGGACAGAGAGATTTGGATGGACATTGCAGTCATTTATAAATTTGTACCAATCTACTCCCAACAGCTTCATCAACCCCAGGAATCTGGAAGGCCGACTGTACTGTTCAGGAGTGGTGTTTGTGTTGTGCTCTTGTTCCACATCGATTTTTTCTTTTGTGATTAGGTGGTAAGTTAAAAAATACAGCCCAAGCAGTCAACTGAAGAAAGCGAGTTGGAAAGAAAGAAGTAAAAAAAAAAAGAAAGAAACTTGGTATTTGTATTCTGAAAAATCGTAGAAAATTCAATTAATTGGAAGGAAGTGATTTGGTTTTTTTGAAAGACAGCAAGTGACTGAAAGATAAGAAAGGTAAAGGTGGTTTTCATAAATGAAATTTCTGTAAAGAGGGCCTGTAAAGCAATGTGTCACTGAAAGGTTTTGTCCTACGGCAAATTTCTTATTTGCTTATTTCCAAACTGGATAGAAATGTGCAGAGCATCTTCTCAGTTATATCCCTAAAACTCTATTTTTTCCTCAAGATTTATGATTAATTTTAATTTACTTTTAGGTTACACAGAAAGTATAATGATTACAGCACAAGTTTATAAAAAAGAGTTAGTTTCAAAGACCTAGACTGCATATCAAGGTTGTTTGTAAAGAAATTGTACATAATTGTGTAGCCTCCTCTTGCCTCTAAATGTTGTGGTAACAAGGTAAGACATACAGCATGTGTAATAGTGCCTACAGGCCCCAAACAAATTAATGTAATGAGCACAAATGGGGACTCTTGTCAAATTACATATTGGATTAGAAATGGACTTGGCTCCAACGGAAGATGTGGCTTTGAGGAAGAGGAAATATTGCCAGTAAAGTAAAACCATGTAAATTCTGGAATGTTTTACATAGGTGTGGAAACAGAGCCAAAGAATAGATGTGGTTTGTGATCTGACTGTACAAGTGAGTAAGATTCCTCTTCTCCTGTTGTAATTCAGATTCTTTTCATGCCTACATTTTGCTCCAAAATCTAAGATGGTTCTTGGGTTTGATATTTTTTAGACATATTAGAATTCCTTAGATTTTGTGAAATCCTCTGTAATAGTCTTGATAATATATCAATGAATACATTAGCAGTGTGTCGTGTTATATTCAGAAGATAGAGCCTAGTAGATAGCAATGTCCAAAATAAAATAACCAAATCTGTTGTAGTGTACCTAGTGCTTTGGATACCATGCAAAAAATATTTTGCAGGAAAGCATTCATTTCTCAATAAATGAGATTTCATAAGAGCCTAAAATAGTAACTTATATAGAGCAGAATAGCTGTGTATTTGATAAATTTGATGGAAAATTGGTTTAATTGAGTAAGCTTTGCCATTTTGATTAGTATTTTTGTAAAACAGAAAAAACTAAACTCAGTTTTGCATTAAAATCAGGCAGAGCCATTTTTAACGTTGAAAAAATGTCTTAATGTTAGAATTTTATTTGTCATTAAATAATTTTCTTGCTTGCCACATTGTGCATAGGCTAGAGCTATTGTTGAGAGAGACATTCAAGAATTTTAAGACCCCTGTCTCTTCAAAATAAGATGTAAAAGCAGACAATGGCTTGTGGTCAGGGAGAGTAAATATTAGAAAGGAGATTAATTAGCATGCCAAAAGAACTTTACTAAGATGAGGAGGCTACAATGGGCCTGAAAATCTCCAGCTGTGCAGAACTATCAGGAAGAAGGGAAAAGTGGTAAATGAAGAATCAAAAAGGACCCCCTACCTGTTTAATCAACCCCAGTCATTACAATAAAACAGGGATTTTCCAAACAGTATGATGAAGAGACATCTCTTAGGTGCTGGTGATCTCCATAGTAAGGAAAACTAGGAGAGCTTCCTTTAGAGAGATAAAAACCCAAAGCCTTTTCTGCAGATATGTAACATGTTCTGTGGGGGTTTTTTTGTGGTGTTTTTTTTTTTTTTTTATCTTGTGTTATTTTCATTCTTATTCAGCAGAATAACTAACCTGCATAGTAACTATCTATCTGGGCTGGGATTTGTAAAAAGCAGGTTTATTATATATTTCGTTCTGTAGCTTTGCACTGCAAATGCTTGCTCAGGTAAGTTACACAAATTGATTTGCAAAATGATTCTTGTAACTTATTTCAGACCTGAAAACTCATAATGAAATAAAGTCACCCAGCAACAATGTGCTTTTCCCATCATGGTATCATCCGCTGTACTTTTTGTGGAGCAGAACTCGAATTGTACCTCTGTATTTCTGACCATTAACTGCGGGCTAAAGTGGGTAAAAGTGGCAGAAGGAGCTAATTCTCTTTGCTTATCCGTATTTCTCATTTTTCCTTGAGGATGAGAAACACGTGGGAGACCTTCTCCAGTCATATAGTATGGAAAACAGAAACTATAGAAGGTATGAATTAGAGAACTGCTGACCTACCTACTCCTTAAACTTCTAGGACACTTAATTACAGGAAATTATGAAGCAATCAGTTTTTCTTCTCCTGTGATTTTGTTCCTTCTGGTCCCAAAACTGAACAAAACTGAACATCATATGACAAAGTTTGCTAAAGCCAAAAATAGGAGCTTCCAAAGCATGTCTTGCATGATAAGTAATACAACAGGGGAATACAGTGGCAGTTGAGTCCACTCTGCTGATAAGGGAACCTGAACTCACAAACGTTCTTATCAAGAAAGAAAATGAGAGAAGTCAAAGCTCACAAGGGGTACCTATGTCCTACGCAGCTTCTGAATTGATTCTGTTGACATTTTTATGGTGTGAGATGCCTAAAACAGGTTACACACAAAGTTCTACTGGCTGCTCAACAGTTTTTTTGGTGCTTAAATGGAGTTAAGTCTGAAAATCCAACCTTACCTATGGAAACTGATGCCTAAACTAGGAAAGAGGGGTTTTTTTTATGGAGATGTTAGCAGGCATTGCTGTAACATGACTTCAGTTGAAGGGTCCATTGAATGTTATGGCTGTTTTGTTCACAGAATACCTACTGCATAAAAAGTCTATTTTGAAAGGGTGTATCTGGCCCTAGGGTACAGGAAGGTGTTTGCCTTTTTCTGAAGCTGTGATGTGTGCCAGACAAAACTCCTGGGTATGGAAAGATTGTGAATTTTTTTTTTTTTTTATGGAACCACTGAGAACCGTCAGAAGAGAAGACTTTTTCAGTTTATAATGAACAAACTGCATCTAGAAGATTTGACATGCAGACATAGACCGCTGTCCTTGGCACCAAGACATTGTGCACATTACTGCGACCTAAATTTTCCCAGGATTTGTATTGTTTGCTGGATATGAAGAGAGTTTTGAATTTCTGAACATCAGGAAACAGCAAATTTCATTGCATGCTTTCCTAGAGTTATAACCTTAATTTTGACAATGACAGCAACTGAAACTATACAGTAGTCAAAGTGAAAAGTGAAGATTTCATATCTGGACAAAGCCAGATCCTTCTGTGTTTAAAAGCTTTGGATGAGGAACTCAAACCCCATGAACTTCTATTTTTCAAAGTCTGAGTTTCGGGATTTATCTGTGTGAACTCCTGTTGCATCTGCTGCAGTTGTTGGGGCTATAATAAGAACGGGAGAAAGATTAGATGTCAGGCAGAGATGTCACACCAGTAAGATGACGTTATCTTTTTGAGTTCTAAGCTTGTGAGAACTCTGCTCAGACCTTTCCTTGAGATGGTCGTACGCCTCTGATCTTGGACAAGGCCATTCATCAGTGCCTTACTCAGAAGGTACGTAAGCTGTCAATAAGTACAGATGGACGTGTGGTTCATGCCGAGCTCTCGTGCTCTCCGGATCTTTGTGGTGCCTGGCTCTCTGACAGTGGTTGTGTCAGCAGTGATCCACAGATGTTTAGCAATCTAATAAAATTCATGGAGAATGAGAACTATAAGCACCCCGGAGCACGTACCCCACAGGAAGAATATTAAGGCTTAAATTACAATAATAGCAGAAGAATAGAAAAAGTCATAGAAGACCAAATGTATTAAATCTTGAAGTCTGCAGCGGTCTGAAGTAGAAGATGAAAAATCAAAGAAGATTATGAGAGATGAATATTTCAACAAGTTCAAAAACCAAGGGGAAGCTGAGATACAGCTAGCAAAAGACATCAAGGTTAAGGAGAAATCATTATGACCATGGTATGTATTAGTATTAAGAGGGTAAAAGAAAGGGAAAGTGCCCCGTTGTGGAGGAAAGATGTAGTAAGCAGAGAAGTAGAAGAAAATGTAAAACCTATGTACATCAAAGGCTTGTAGGTGGTTAGCTCAGCTACCACAGCAATGACAAGAAAAAGGAAAGGGCTTAGATAAGACTTTGTAACAACTCCAACAACTCCATTTTGGAATTTTTGTAAAAATGGGTTTGTTTTAATGATCTTAAGAACTCTGCCCCTGAATATTTACAGAATTGTTTGAAAGGATCCCAGAATTGTTAGCAGTTGATTTTGAGAAACTGCAGAGAACAAGTCGGGTAATGTATGACTATAAAAAAAGGAAAATTAAAAGGTGGTGTTTTTTGTTTTTTTTTCAAAAAAAAGGGACCTTCAAAGGAGTGGGTGAAAAAGGTCAAAAATGAAGCTCCTGTCATCCTGGTCTCAATTTTTAGAAAATACAGGGAGAGATAATTCAGTACACTATTTTTAAGTTGTCTGGAAGATCCCAAAAAGATGCACAGCAGTCAGCATGTATTTGACACGACAAATCAGATCGACCCAAAGTAATTTCTGTTCATGAAGTAATCCTCCTGCTCTGTTCCACAGTGAGATGGCAGGAACACAGTACTCTAGTGTTCCAGGCACTGATGACAAGATGGGTACCCTGATAAAAGATTCAACAGCATAATAAAGCAATCAAAGCTCTCAAAAACATGGTGTAAGAAAGATTCAAAGAGTAGGGTAAAATATGGTAATAAACATATCATAGGGAAAAAAAACAACAAATGGGGTTATAATAGTTTATAGAAGAGACTGATGAATAGAGGGAGAGAGTAATTTGTTCTTGATGGTTCTGGTGAATAGAATTCACCATAAGAAGTTAAAAGTTTAAATTGCAACAAGAAAAACTTGTTTCAGGTATTGGAAACCTCTTCTGAAGTTGCACTATGAGAAGTCATCGCCATAGGTTAGTGTGGAGTTTCCATCACTGAGACTCCACTGAAGGTGACGCTGGTCTACAGTTTTAGATTTAGCTCGACATCTGCCAGGAGTGACAAGGTAGAGCTGGTGCTTGTGGGACAGTTACACGTTCCCCTGAGATTCTCCTCAGCACAATTTAAAACATTATTTTACTGCAAAGGCTGTATTATTAGAAACGTAACCATTCTTCAGTGCCTTCAATGAACCTGTTCAACCTGTAGGAGGTGGGCAAAGCACTTCTGAGACCCTGTTCGGGGCATCCATTTCTTTGCATTTCCCTTGGAATTTCTCAGCATGTCCCTTCTGTTCCCTCATTAACCTTTGTATGCAAAACTTTTCTTCCAAAACATCTCTTAGCAATTATATTACATAATTCAAACACATCTTTACATACAGACTCTCTCTCTTTTTCATGTCTCCATCCTTTTTCCTCATGCAGCATCCATATTGTTTACAACGATCTTGTAACCTTCTACAACTCTATTACCAGCTACACCGTCTTCTTTGCTATCTCCCTGCAGGCTCCATCAATAACAATTGATGGAGCAACAATAATGAAAACAGCTATTAATCAGTTTCTAAATTTTTCAGTTTCTAAATTTTTCAGTTTCTAAATTTTTCAGTTTCTAAATTTTTCAGTTTCTAAATTTTTCAGTTTCTAAATTTTTCAGTTTCTAAATTTTTCAGTTTCTAAATTTTTCAGTTTCTAAATTTTTCAGTTTCTAAATTTTTCAGTTTCTAAATTTTTCAGTTTCTAAATTTTTCAGTTTCTAAATTTTTCAGTTTCTAAATTTTTCAGTTTCTAAATTTTTCAGTTTCTAAATTTTTCAGTTTCTAAATTTTTCAGTTTCTAAATTTTTCAGTTTCTAAATTTTTCAGTTTCTAAATTTTTCAGTTTCTAAATTTTTCAGTTTCTAAATTTTTCAGTTTCTAAATTTTTCAGTTTCTAAATTTTTCAGTTTCTAAATTTTTCAGTTTCTAAATTTTTCAGTTTCTAAATTTTTCAGTTTCTAAATTTTTCAGTTTCTAAATTTTTCAGTTTCTAAATTTTTCAGTTTCTAAATTTTTCAGTTTCTAAATTTTTCAGTTTCTAAATTTTTCAGTTTCTAAATTTTTCAGTTTCTAAATTTTTCAGTTTCTAAATTTTTCAGTTTCTAAATTTTTCAGTTTCTAAATTTTTCAGTTTCTAAATTTTTCAGTTTCTAAATTTTTCAGTTTCTAAATTTTTCAGTTTCTAAATTTTTCAGTTTCTAAATTTTTCAGTTTCTAAATTTTTCAGTTTCTAAATTTTGTTACCATCACTATTCTTCTTATCATTACTGCAGTACTGGATTCCCTGTCACAACTTAAAGATGCTATTGCCGAGCACGTCGGTATGGAACAGGACAGGTGTATTTTCTGTCAGAAAGGTATGTGCATTTAAAATAAAGAGTAATTCTCAAGATACATAAATCTTTGAAGAGCACTGAAATTATTGAGGGGGAAAAAAGCAAACTTCTTAGTTTTGTATCTTCAAAATGCCATTTCAATCAAGTATCATTTTTTTGTGTGCTCAAATAAATGGAACTACCAACTTGTGTGAAGTCCTTGATCAGAATGAGGCTCTTAAACCAATTATGTGGAGATCAGAGTGCTTAAAATTATAAGGAATACATTTAGAATTATTAAAGGCTTCAAATAGCTTGGTTCAGGCAAAATTACATATAATTGATCATTTAGTATGTGTTGTCAGTAGAAACTGCAGTCATAGGTGTGAAAGATCACTTTTTTTTTGACAAATGGCAGTGAAACTTTTTTAAAAACACAAACCATACCAGAGTTTCCTTTTCTAAGGATTTTACTGAACGCAAATCCCAGCCACTTTTACTCCTCCAAGTGCAGAAAGATGCACTCTAAGTTAAAAGTACTGAATAATATTGGCTGGATGAAAATGTGAAACGCAGGGGAAGCAAACCAAAATACATTACCTTGATTTCTGGGTAAGTGGAATCACAAATTTGGGGATCAGGATGCTTTAGAAAAGGTTTAAATAAGCAATTCTTTTAAAAAAAAAAAAAAAGCTTTATAGGGAAATTTTTTCTTTGCCAAAGGGCAAAGCGATTTGTAGGAAATTAACATTAAGACTGACAAATAGAACAGAGAGTGATTGTATAAAGGACTGACTCTGTAACCTGCCCTGAGAATGACATGACTGTTTTATTGATTCTTATTTAGCCTCTGTGCAGTCCTTCTATCCCTTTGCTTTAAATGTTATCATTCATTTATTACAGAATATCATATCATTCTGGGTAGCTAGCATTTTCAGAGTCAGCCATATAAATCCTTATCTGGCAATCATCCTCTGAATCCATCTGACTGGTGACAAGATTCTCATTGATTTTACTGAGACAGGTTTAGGAACAACCTCATGTGTTATGTGGTGTAAGATGCAGGTTAGCGGATTTAACTCATACTTTACTATCCATCTGTAGTTACAGTTTATGACCAGACTCTAAAACCAGCCACAATCTCAATATTTACTTCTCTTTTTGCATGAAGTGCCATTTTTTTTTTGCTCATCAGATCTGAGAATCTCTAGATGGATTTGGCTTCGAGTCTGAAAGTAACTCTCAATTTTTACTTTCAGATACGATGCTACAAGTGTTGTGTTTTCTTAACGTACTTAGCAACCTTATGGGGGGTTAGTCCAAACTTTGACCCAACTTCTTACAGCATGTGCCCTCAGTAGCACAGGAAGAACAGCAATGAGAAAGATCATGGGTGAAGATAAAAGCAGGGGTATTCTTTACCTATTACTATTGCAGACAGAACAGACTGGATTTGGAGAAGATTAGTTTGTTGCCAATCAGAATAAAAATGGAATTGCTAATTTGAGTAGTGGGAAACAAGAAGACACCCATTAACATAAGACCTTTTCTCTCCCCTTTTCCAGTCTCAAATTAATTCCAGACTTCTTTTACCTGAGCAGCACAGGGGGAATTGAGGGAGCTACAGCCAGTAGGTAATGATTTCTCGTCACTGCTCCTTCCTTCTTGTGCTTTTCCTCTCCTCAGCTGTAGCTTCTCTCTGTGGGCTTCAGGAAAACGTGCTCCCATGCAGGCTTGCCACTCTTCCTTGGGGTGTAACCATTTGCTCCAGTGTGGGTCTTCCAGGGGCTGCAGTGCTTTGCCATGAAGCCTTTCCACATCCTCATCCTCTCTCTGACCTCGATGTTGCCTCGTTTCTTACTGGTTTTGTTCCCACCTCCTCCCTCTGCACCTTTTCTGCTCTTCCTTAGCTCTGTTTTCAGAGAAGCACCACCAGCTTTGCTGATGGGCTCAGCTGTGGCCCACGGTGCCTCGGTTCTAGAGCCTGAGAGGAACCAGCTGCCCCCAGCATGGCAGCCCCACATAATTCCCCACAGAGGCCACCCCTGTGCTCCTTGTGATAGACATCACCTGTCCCCATTCTGCCTCCAAAACCTTGCGACACGCAGCCAATGCAGATCTCAAAAGCCAAGTATTACTTGAGTCTAGGGAACAAAGCTAACCTCACAAAATTAGATGAATTAGGTCACCAAATGGCAGATGGAATTGGAAATTAAACAGGGAGTCAGCTACGCTGGAAAGGTAATTGAACTATTTATGCACTTTGCTCATTTCTAAACGAAATTTAACTAATTCGGGGAAGAAACTGGAGGTCACTGAATGCGTCGAGTTACCCTCCAGCCGCAGCGTAAAACACAAAAAGCCAGAAAAAGGGGGAAGGGTGGCCGCCTCTTACAAAAGGGAGGAGCAGAGGTGGCGTTGCAGGGCCCGCCATGTACCTAACCCGGCCCTCAGAGGCGACGCGAGAGCCTCTGTCCCTTCCCCTAAGCTACGGGAACTTTGACCTGGAAATTACTGGGAGTTTTTCAAGATTTTTCGCAGGCTTAACTTGGGGTCCGCGGTGCCAACACAGTCTGTGGAAAACTTCCAGCCGTTTTCACCCTTCAGCTGGAGGTGCCGGCGGCGCATCCTGCGGGGCCGTGAGGGCCGAGACGAAGGTGGCCCCATTGGCCGCTCTCGCC
>VWZK01012351.1:0-81459 GCA_013396935.1 Baryphthengus martii
TGGGATTTCTATTTGGCAGAATAGGGCAGACTGGATATTTTAATCTTCATGGAAGATCTGTGTGCGGAACTTTACATACCTGGGGAAAAAAATGTATCTGAAACATAATTCCCATAGTATACTGCAGCCACACAGGAAGATTTAGTTTAACACTGAAGTCATCCAAGACAACCCCTTCCAAATTAATGAAGCAAACTGAGCTATTTCTAGTCAAGTGATTTAATAGAATGTTAAATATTTGGTTTGCTGTTCCTGGTAGAAAAGGGTTTGGGTGGGTTTTTTTTTTTCAAAATTAAGAACAAAATTATTTCAAAAATTATAAAATTTAATTGGTCATATTTTTCATTGAAAATTCAGTTATGCAGAAAATTCACCAAAGATCTCTGACAGACCATCCTCAACTTACTTATACGGGCCTCACAGCTGTAATGCACCACAGCTGTAATACATCTCAGCTGCTAACACTCTTAGCAGATTAAAATATTTTAAAGGCTTGATAACATTTCTATTAATTTCATCCATGTGTGATGTAGGTGGTGCTGAATAGTATTCTCATTTAGTTCAAATCTTGTTCTAAGCTCTTGATTCATTCAAAAATGTGAGTCCTTAATAAAATAGTCTGACAGAGAATACATCCCATTTTCTAATTCTTATTTTAAATTTTATTATTGAAAGCTATAGGTTTATTTTTCAGAATGTACATGATCAGATTGTGAACATTTCCTTGAATTATTTTTAAAATATTCCCCATGAATAAGAATCAATATTGTCCACTAAAAAATCTGATGCGCCTGCATTTTTTTATAATTTCTGCAATTTGAGATAAAGCAACTCTTTCTGAGTCATTGCTTCATCAATCTATTCAACATATTAAAGATAATGGTCTGATTTTCAACAATTTTTTTTAATTCTCCGTATTACAAGAACTATTTTACACAGCTGTAAACAATGGTTGAAATGTATGGGCTGATTTCTTCAAGACAAAATGACCAGAATACAAACACTTCTTCAAGATAATGCAGTAATTTCACTGGCAATTTCTATTATCACTGTTGGAAGGACCATTTTTAAACGGTAAATCTTCAGTCCCTGACTCAGAGAATATCACCAAAACTTAAAAAGGAAAATTATGAAATACCATGGAATATGAACAAACTATTACAGAAACACAAATTGCTCATCATTAAGAAGAGGGAGGAAAAGTCTTCTCTATGATAAAGCACTATTCTGTAAAAGTATTAAACAGCCATTTAGTCCAGTTGACAGCTCTAATGCTTCAAGAACTTCAAAAATTTCTCAACTAGAAACGCAGTAGCGCCAAAAATGTACCACATAGGTTTTTAAGAAGTATGTCATCTGCTATGGTAACATTGTCATTTTTGATCGCTGGCTTTATTTCCAACAGTTTATGAAATGGGTGAATTATTTTTCACTCTTTCCACCAACCCTACAGCACAGACTTATCCTATTATCATATTCACCCAGTAAGATAGACAAGATGTAAGGGACATTCTCTAATTAGACTGCAGTGTTATTAAATCATCTGGAAACCACTTGGCAATATATCACGGAGGAAAAGGTAATTATTCCTCTTTTAATCATTTCCAGCTGTTTGAGTGCTGTTGTCATTCCTTCGCCACGCTTCAGACCAGTTCAAGCATTCTCATAGGATCCCCCCTGGCTCTGCCCCCTTGCAAGCATTAACATAAGTAGTACAAGGAGCTGTCTCCTCACTGCTTAGTATATACACAGGGCTCAAATACACATTCTGATTTGGAACTCTTAGGTAATCAGACCCCTCTACAGAATTAGCGCCTTAAGACGTAGCAGCAATTAAGTTGATGCCAAACTGGTGGCAATTCCCTTCCTGATGCCATGCAACAAAGCCTCTTCTCCCTGGCCAGGCTAGCATATTCCATCAAATCTTGGTTATTCAGCTCTAAGTGGTAAGTAATTATCAGTCTTCTCTGCTCATGCTCACCTGCAGCCAGCTGCTGGCTCTCCTTGTCAGCCCACAGAAGCACAGGCCATTGTGACAGAGCATTTTCCTCAGCTAGCATATGAGGCAACCGGAGCTTGGCCACAGATCCCTCTGTGACCTGATAAATACTCATGCTCTCACAAAACTTCAAACTTTTATCACATGAACACATGATTATTATGTTTTCTGCCAAAAAGTCAAGGAAGAGCCTTCATCCAGTCTGATTGCCTACTTGGGAAGGACAACCCCAACAAATGCCTTCAGCTTTTATTGGAGGTCTAGTGCCCCTAACCTCCAAGCACTAAAAGTAGTAAATGTTGGGCACCTCTCAGGATCTCTTTGATGTAGCAATGATGCCTTCAAAAAGCCACTACAAAGACATAGGTAAAGTTGATCTGCTCAAAAATTGATGCATGAGAACTGTGGAAATGTAGGTGATGCTACTATACTGCCAAACACATACTTGACCTGTAGGAATAATGTAAACCAAAATCAAACACAGTCTTACACATGAACACCTTTTTTTGCTAAACCACAAACAACACAGGAACCTTACTGCCTCATAGGGCTGTTTCACAGTTTTATGTGACTGTGCCCAAATACAAACCAGTCCATTAACTGTTTAATTAGCAATAGAACAGATATAATAAATTAAATGATGGGTGCTAACCACCTCCAGCCACTCAAGGCCTAGTTGTTCTCATTGTGCCACAGTGCCACTCTTAGCCCAGAAATTCATTATTTCATCTAGAAACTGCTCTCTCAAGTAATTACTTTGGCAAAGTGCAGAGGAATCGATAAATCATGGTGAAGAGAGTGGCAGGCACCCCTGCTACTGAGGCTGGTTATTTGATCATCCCAATTCTTTTCTGAATATTGCTGATTTTAATCTGCGTTTTACAGGGTAACTCTGCCAGGGAAGTCGGAAGGTAGATTTGAGGTAGATTTATGAAGAAACAATAATCCTTGAATCAGTTGTTATTTCATCAAACTTCAACCAGCAAATTCTCATTCTATTCAGCACAGGCTTTGAAGCACCATAGTGAGAGTGAAGTGGAGGAGGCAAAGTCAGCTGCTGCCATATACGCAGAGAGGTGACTTTAGTTTGTAAGGCATGACTCAAAAAGTACATGGAACAGCACAAGACATCATACAGAGAGCTGTTGCTAAGCCTTCCTCTGCTTCGTTGTTTTTTCTCCTCACCTTAGAAAGCACTCATCCCCTCCATAGCCTCTGTACATTTTTTTCCCCATGCATTTCTATGTGTTCTCACTACACACAGACATTGCTGAAGCCTCCAAAAGGAACTAAATGTACTCTGCCAATACTAGCCCAGAAGAGATTCAAAATCAGCTACTTAGAAAGCAGTTCACCCTCAGGCACATCAATTCTGCCTCCTGAAGTGGTTTCTGATTCAAATAGGACCCACAAACCCTAAAGAGTTGTGCTAATGTCCTGCAGTTCAAACAATCTAAAGCTTCCCAAAGATCAAAGATGACAGTGCCAACAGTTGCAAAAGATCTTATTTAAAACACTTTGTTTCTGACACTCAAATTCAACAGCCTTTTATCCAGCATAATTTGTAAGAACAACATTTTATGTGTGTCACATGTTTATATACGGTTTCCATTTCCTGCTTTGTGTAGTATTTCACTTACTCCTGCAAGAAAGTACTCCTGCAGGCTTCCCGCTTATGCAGTTTCTTGCCTCGCCTCTAGAACTCAGTAACAGAGAAAACTTCTGTATGAAGAACATTCTCCAGTAAGAGCCAGTTAATGCTTTGTTTCTGTCTTTTGACAAAAACAACCAAGCCTCTTGAGCATTCTTAGGAAGTAAACGCACCAGAAACTTTTATGAATCTTTCCAGGAAAAAAAAAACAACAAAAAAAACAAACCAAAAAACTGTGAAGGTTAAAAATTTTAAACCTCTGACATGCAATAAAGAACATTTCCCATCAAAACAGTATATTTGTACAATATTCATGTGTATGTTACCACCAATTCATATAGCACAGTCCCAGTTATATTGTGACTGACAGTAACTTTCACAGGTTACTGAGAACAAGCTTTTCCTTCTAGATTTTAAAGATGGAAGGGCCCAATTAAAATGGTCTAGCTGAGCTGCAGAACACCAACACCCGTAGGAAGTCATCCAGTCATTTCCACATTGAGTCAGAATAATTCACAGATGCACCAGCACCTGAATCCGTCAAAAAGTATCCTGTTCCATTTAAAGATTTTGCTCAGGGAGCAATATATTCTTTTCTGCTTTTTGTCTTTCCCATCTAGCTGATCTTTGTATACGTCTTTGTTTCACAAAGAAACTTCCAGTCAGGTATCTTTCCCTCACACAGAAGATTTTAGGCATTAGTAGTTACTTTTTAACTTTCTCTTCAGCATATTAATATTTATACACTGTATTTATAAATTGAAGAATAAAATATCAAAAATATGCTGCTTAGTCATTGGGGATGAATAGCATGACTCACAAAGACTTAGATGGCAACAAAGTTAGTACAAATTGTGCACTGTACCAAATGTTCCCTTATTCAGGATCTAACAATGCCCAAAATTCTGCTTTCAGTGAAGAACAAAACAGCACAATGTGCCTCATGTAGCTTGGGTTATAAGGCTGCTTCTGTCATGGTGGTTTAGTTAGTTCCCAGGATCGTATTTACAAGGCACACTGATAAGCATCAAAGACACCTTTTTATCCATTTTCCAAGCAATTTTCGATGGCACATCATCCTGGGCACCTGTGACTCACAGTGCAGGCTGCTCACAACTGAGGGATGATGTACAGAGATTCCCACACAGCTATCACCACGTCAGGAAAAGGCTTGGTTTCACTCCACATACGTTTTGAAGAAATGGTTTTCTTCATTTCCAAACCCTTCGAAATACTAAATTTCAGTGCTGGTCTTCTCAAATCATCCTTTTGGCAAGCGTTATTTATACCTGCACGGCTCATTAATGCTTTCCCCTAGTGCTTTAACTTTGTACAAAGGACAGCTTTAATTCTTCCCGCTACTCCAGTGAAGCTATATTGGAAACACAGGATCACCTTTAGGGTCTGTAAGTCATACACACTCTAACAGGGGTTTATGGGCTTCTAGGGGTTGCTTGTACCACTAAATAAAAAGGAAGCCAAGGAGCAAATCTGAGTACTAGACTTTTGACTATTTGCATTGCTTCAATTTTAGATCTGTTTTAAAATGCACGAAAGAGCTCTCCACAGTCTGCTATCCAGGGCGAAAGCTCTAAGCAGTGTTAATATAAGCAAGTCAAGAGCACTCAGCCTTAAAGGCAAAAACTATTGTCTAGCCTTCTTTTATGTAGCAGAAACTAGTCTTTCATTTAGCCATAACTATAGCGACGTTTCTGAGCGAGACAAAAGCGCAGAAAACCAGTCCTTCATTTTGCCTCAGTTAAGACTTAAGTTGAATGCAGAAAGAAATCTTTACAAAGCGTATACAAGAACAAAACCTACTAGTTCTGTTCATTTGTGCTAAACAGAGAGAGAGAGAATTGTGAAACATGTTTGAGAAACCACCTGTGCTGTTTGCAAGGTCTTCATCCTCAAAGGGAGAAGCCAGGAGACAAGAGTGTTTGGAGGCAGGTGAAGAAAAAGGCTCTGACTGCAGGGGGGTTTGGTTGTTTGGTTGGTTTTGCAGGGAGGGGGTACAGGGAACACATAACACTTCAAAATCGGACCTGGTTTCTCACAGTTTAAAAGATAAAATAGAAGATTAATTGCATATCCAGGCGGCTACAAGCTTTTAATCTAAAGCCTGAAAGGCAACGATCAAGAATTGTGTTTATCTCTTTAAATTCGCTTCAAGTAGTGAATGAGCTCAATGCAACTCTTGCAGTCTCCCTCCCCCCTCACTTTATTCCTTTCTCCCATCTTGATCACTATGGTAAAAAATACAAGGTTACAAAATAGACCATACAAATTACTCTAAATGTACAACTCCAAACCGCCAGAGACTTCTCATCCACATCACTAATAAAATTGTTTCATATTAATTGCCTATTCTAGAGCTAATTTAAAACCTAACGTTGGCGCCTGAATTTTTGTATTTAACAGCAACATTCAGTAGAAAACCATTTTTTCTTTTTTTTCTTCTTAACAGAAAGACTCTTCAGCAGCTGTCAGAAGATCTGTGGGGTCTAAGATCAGTTTCCATGGATATAAATAATTAGCTATATGCTCTCTTCCACCAGCACAGCTTCTTGGCCCAGTATGATTAATTCTCCACTGCCAGCATACACCACAGATAGAATGAATGCAAGGCACAATTCTAAGGAGAACTCAGACAGTAAGGGTTGTTTTGCTGCCCTATGCCACAGTTTTTAAATCCTGTCTGCCCTCCCTCTCTCTGTTTATTGCAAAGCCTTTACTTTTGCCATATCTTCTATCTATCCTTTTTTCTTTACTGGTGTCTACGGCTACAGTTCAAGTTACATAGTTTATCCTATCCACTCATAATTCAAGTCAGCAATATCACTATTGCATAAAACTTAATTTCAAATGTTATCTACGGTGACTGCCAAGTGAAATGAAAAAGGTGCATCCATAACTCATCCCCAGAAGCTTCTATCCAGTATTTCAAGCCTCTACCTCAAACTCTGTCATTTGGTGAGGAAAACTAACACTTCTTAGCTTCAAATACTAAAGTTGTTCAGCTAGTGATGAAACATTCTGCTAGTCCTACATAGTTAGCAAAAGATGGTGAAACAGACTGAAAAAGAAATGTCAAAAATTACTTTCCACATCGATTAAAATAGAAAGATTAGAAGACTAAATAATTTTTGTAAAATCAGCGATTTAAAAGAGAGGATCATGATGAAAATCTTCACATTCTGTGTGGGGATGAGAAGGAAAATGAGTAGCAGACAATTAACTGTATGGCTCTAGTATCGTTACAAAAGGAGAAAGCTACAAAAATTCTGCTCAGTTGCAATCTTTGGCCTTTTCTTTCTTTCCTTCCTTTTATATAAAGCTTAAGGAAGAGGTAAAAATATGAAGTTATAAAAATGACAGAACAAGACCTAAAGGAGAGCATCATACTCTAGAAACAGACATAGACAAAAACGAGACATTAAGTATAAAATGACAATAGGAGACCATTAATTGTCATAAGCTACAGTATTTATGCTCATAAATACCAATTAGATACTGAATGGTAAACCGGTAGCCATAGATGTGATTTTAAATACTTTGCCCTTCAATTATTTCATAAGGTGCTAAGAGAAGCAATTTTCCAGGAAATTTCAATACTGAACATACTTCTGAATACCAGGACATCTGTGTAGGAAGATACGTTTGGATATTCAAGATACAGGGCAGATGGCTTCAAGTCAACATGGACATCAACTGAATTAAATTACTACTAAGCAGAGAAACCCACAGATGACCTGGTTTCTGAACCTTGCTATCAGCTATAAATTTGTCAATTGTAGACTAGAAACACAG
Organism: Baryphthengus martii; assembly: GCA_013396935.1. NCBI lineage: Eukaryota > Metazoa > Chordata > Aves > Coraciiformes > Momotidae > Baryphthengus > Baryphthengus martii. The sequence goes on from VWZK01012351.1 coordinate 7,461, forward strand.
GTTCTTGAACAACAAAAGCTTCTTAGGGATGTTTTCACCCCAGGCACAGCTCTTATTAGTATCAAAAAAAAAAAAAAAAATTCTATCATTTGGCAAATAAATAAAGAAAAATCTGAAGTTACCTTAGAAATCAGGAGTTAATGGTCAAGACTTGAATTCTGTCCCTTTCCTGAGAAGGAAAGCAAATAACATATTTATCAGTTTATTGTACCTTAACATTTCAGAATTAAAAAAAAAACATTTTAACACAGTAAGGTTTTTAAAGGAGGAGGAAAATGAAGAGATTCATTATGAAGTGACTTTGTGTTTAAAGCCTGGCCCTACTGAAATGGGCAGTTTTGCTACTAAACTCAACCAGGGTAGGATTTCGCATATATTTTACATGAAACAATCTTAGTCAAAATTCATCTACAGCTATTTACAGGTGTAAACCAGAGCCTGACTAAAAGATGCTGTCTGGTTTGTCTGCATTTTGGATGAGAATCTGAATAGCATCTTATTTTAGCCTCTTTAAAAAAACAAAACAAAACAAAAAAAAAACAAACAAAAAACCCAAGCAAATAAAAAGCCAACTGCAAAAAAACCCCAAAACCACAAAACACAAAGGAAGGAGAATGGAGGTGAGCAATAACTGAAATGACAGAAATCATAGGTGACTTATTTAATACTACAACGTTCTTGGTTTGTCAGTCAATACTTTATGTTGCACACCTGGTTTCGTTCACTCCCAGAACCCAAGAGGAAGAAGGAAGTCTGGATATCTGAATGCAACACTGCACCATAGGGAATGGAAAACCCCAAGTCAAAAGAGATCCTGCTGATTGCTTCTCTATATACATACTTTAAGGTTATTTTATTAAGGTTAACTCTAGAATATGTGGTGCTCAGGATTGGGAGTGGTGTATTATGGGTAAGAATGGGCCTATGCAGATTTGAATTAATCTTCTTTTTCATTAAATTAATAGCCCTGATAAGGTCAACCAACTAAGAAAGGGTGATATCACTATCTTTCAAATTAGATTTCTGAAATTTACGTCAGTTGAAGTTTCCTGTATGGGAATGGTGAAGATCACTACATGGATTAAGAGCACAGCCAGTTAATTTTGGACTTAAAAACTCCTGTAATTATGAGGCTTTAAACACAAAAAAACAAGAGGTTTAAGGAGGATGTTCACACTGCATCTGACAATGATGCCAACACATGGCACAGTAACGTAACTTTTGCAGAGGCCAATGAAAGTAGCAGAGCAAAAATCCCATCAATGATTCCCATACTATCTGTAGAGTATCCACAAGGTAACACGCCATCCCAAGGCAGCATCATAAGACATACGACATCATACACACAATTGGGTTTTAAAGCTTAAAGATGCACATTGCACAGTACAATTAGAAATGGAAACAGAGGGTAATAGTAACATTTCTCCTTAGAGCTGTAGCACTATCTACAGCTGATCATCTACTGTCTGGAAAACCAAAGTCAGAGCATTTCCAAAGAGGCATAAACCAGAACTGTCCTAAAAAAAAACAAAAAAAAAACACTTAAAAAAAAATCAAGTGTGCTATACTTCACAAACACTGAATGAAAATATAGTCCTTACTGTAAAATGTTTATAAACCAAATGATAATTAATTGCTTAGGTCACATTGTTTTGTTCTCCCATTAACCATTATCCAATAAAATTTTAATGCAAGTTGGCATAGGTAAATAGCTGTAACTAAATATTTGCTCACTTGATCCAGGAACAGGCTGATTTGATTAGGCAGATTCAGGGACCACAAGAACATCAAGCAGCACACGTAGATTGACGCTGTGTTTATAGAATCATAGAATGGGTTGGGTTGCAAGGGACCTTAAAGATCATCTAACTCCAACCTCCTTGCCATGGGCAGGGACACATCCCACTAGACCAGGTTGTGCAAAGCCCCATCCAACCTGGTCTTGAATACTTCCAGTGATGGAGCATCCACAACTTCCATGGGCAACCTGTTCCAGTGTCTCACCACTCTCAGAGTGAAAAACGTCTCCCTAATTTCTAATCAAAATCTACCCTCTTCCAGTTTGAAACTATTGCCCTTTGTCCTATCACTACAAACCCTTGTAAAATGTCTCTTTGCAGCTTTCCTGCAGGCCCCCTTCAGGTACTGGAAGGCCACAATAAGATCTCCCTGGAACCTTGTCTTCTCCAGGCTGAACAGACCCAATTCCATCACCCCATCCTCATAGCGGAGGTGCTCAAGCCCCCTAATCATCTTCATGGTCCTCCTCTGGAACCACTCCAACATGTCCTCCTTGTGCTGGGGACTCCAGAGTTGCACACAGTACTTCAAGTGAGTCTCACAAGAGCAGAGGGGCAGCATCACCTCCCTTGACCCACTGGCCACACTTCTTTTGAAGGATACGTTTGGAGCTCTCTGGGCTGCACTCACACATTGTTGCTCATGTTGAGTTTTTCATCAGCCAGCACCCCCAAACCTTTCTCCTCAATCCATACTCCACCCAGCCTGTATTTATGCTTGGGATTGCCCCGACCTTGCACTTGGCCTTGTTGAACTTCATGAGATTGGCTTTGCCCACTTCTCAAGCTGTCCAGGTCCCTCTGGACAGCATCCTTTCCCTCCAGCATGTCAACTGCACCACACAGCTTGGTGTTGTCTGCAAACTTGCTGAGGGTGCACTCGATCCCACTGCTCATGTTACTGACAAAGACGTTAAACAGCACTGGTTCCAGTACCCATCCCTGAGGAATGCCACTCGTCATTGGTCACCGCTTGGACATGAGCCATGGGCTGCAACTCTCTGAGTGTGATCATCCAGCCAATTCCTTATCCACTGAGTGGTCCATCCATCAAATCCATGTCTCTACAATCCAGAGACCAGGATGTCGTGCGGGACAGTGTTGAACACTTTGTACAAGTCCTTTCCCTTATCCCTCAATGCTGCAACTCCATTGTAAAAGGCCACCAATAAACAAGGTCCAGCATAGCACCTTTTCTCATTGGTTCCTCTACCACTTGGAGAAGGAAATGTAGTTCAGCTTTCCTGAACACTTGGATATGACCCCTAATTTCCATTCACTTCACTTCAACCAGTATTCCCTGATGATTCTTTCTTTAAAATGAAAGAAAAATAATCAACCCAATATTCTGAAGTGCAAGTAAGTCTAAGCAAAAACTAAGCAGCTTCTGCTCAGAGGGAAAAAACATGAAACAGAGAATGAAATCCATATAATAAATTATTCCATGAAAGCCATGTAATCCTCTGAATTATGCTCATATATTTTCTGGTTTTCATTTTATATGGACATTGACCAAGGAAGCTATTTGTACAGGAACATTTTCACACTATCTGCAATTTGCATGCCATCAATTTTGCTACTGACTTTGAAATGAGTAGAATACGACTGACATCTATGGTGTGCAGATCGTGGTGTGTTGGGCAGTCCACAGAAGAATTGCTTATCAGAGTCTCTAAAGCTGTAAAAATATGTTAATTTGGTCCTGGGACTGTGCATACTGAAAATACTAACGGTGCTAGTATCACCTCAGAGAAAAACAGAGATTTTGAAGTTAGATCATGAGATAAAATTCTCCTCTCCTAACACTACAAGCAAAACCATGAAATTTTGAAATCATTTATAACCTTGAGGGAAGCAGTAATGCTTTATTGTCATTTATAAAAGTAAAATAGAAAAAAAAAAAAAGAGAGGAGAAACAGAAATCCCTTATCTCTTCAAGCTTGTCTAAGCTAAGCCTGCAATACTATACGCCTGTGTTTTAGGAATCAGACCGGGTTTTTTTTTTCTTTTTTTATCTTTTTAATAATAAAAATGTGCATGAACTCTGGTTTGAAAATGAGACAGTACTTATGCCAACAGATTGATTAATTTCTCATTGACACAAATGGCCGGAGTGAGCTAAGGGTTCATTTCCTGCTGACAAGGAAATTTTGAACCCAAAGTTTTACTGAGTCTTACCTGGTTTTAGAATAATTCTCAAAGTAAACCTGATAGGTTATATTATGCATTCTAAAGCCAAAAATGAACTAACGTTATAACGGAATCTATTTCATAATGTTAAAGTATCGACAGCAGAAAGCAAGGATGATTATTTGTATCTTACATCTGAGGGGATAAGAGACAGAAAGTTAAGAACAAAGACAGCAAAAATGATATCGTCTAAATGTAATATATAGCAGTTCTCCGGCTAGAAAGGAAAATACTGAGAATAAAAGATAAAAAAATATACTGAAAAATCGGCCATAAGTAACATTCTCAATTCCCAGATGCCAGTGAGTGACAGAACTGCAAATAGGATGCCCAGGCATCCTGACTTGCACGCTAATGTCCAATACAGTCAATTTAGCAAACTCGCAGAAGTCTTCTTAGCCACTAATATTGCTGGTTATCGAGTATCATTTCGACTCAAACCGATGCACGTAGCTACATGTTATTTCCACATTTGGAAAGCAAATCTATCAGTTAGGATAGGACTCTCAGATAAACTGTTTCCAGTAAATCGTGCAGCGTATTCCATACCCTCTGTTGGAAAAGCCGTCCGCTCCCCATGTGCAGCCAGAGAACATAACCTGTAAACCAGCTGAGCCACACCACTTTCAGGTAAAACAAAATGAAGTGGACACCTCAGATAAAGCACTTTGAACAGCACAGGTACAATGCTTGACATACAGATCATTACGATGCAGATTTCTTTCCTCTTTCCTACACTACGGTATATAAAGAGGTGTGGCAAAAAGTGCAGAGAACTGAAATCTGTCGATTCATATCATTTAACCTGGCATTGTGTATTTTAGGCATCAAATACTCAAATAGTACTTGCAGCCAGTATTTCACAGCCAACCCAGAGAGGATCTGTGTTTGGGTAAAATGCATTTTATTAGATTCTTCGAGATGACAGCTGCAGACAAATTATAATATAACTGGCAAAATATGATTAGAATCAATCTTTTCATATCAGAGCAAGAGACAGGGCAAGAACCAATTAATAAACAGTTATTACATTTAGCCCAGTGAGAAATTCAGGCAATTCATCTTCCGATCTTGATGTTGTCTATCTATACACAACTACAGATTTTGAGATGTCTTCTTATTAAATTTGCTAACAAAAAAGTTTTTACTGGACATCTTGTCAAAGGTAATCCAAGTTTTTAATGAAGTAAATCGTTTTTTTTTTATATATAATCTAACAACAGTGCCCTGAAATTGAACAGAGATCTAAAAATTCCCTTTGTGATTAAGACTCCCCAGCAACATATTTGGAGACAAGGTGAAACCACACATTTTTCATATTCAAAGATGTTTTCCAGCACGATGAGCAAGCAACAATTATACCAAAATTGTTAAAATGTTGCCATTTAACTAAAATTCATGTTCTCTGTGTGGATGGACACTGTCATATACATGCAAGACTTCTGCCTATCAATAACATTTTCATAGCGAACTAGAAGTAAGGGGAAAAATATAGATAGAAAAAAATTGAGATATATTTTCAAATTTTACGACTAATAAACATGCTAGTGACAGTAACAAGGGTCCAAATGATTCTGGTCACTTTTTCAATTTTCTTGGAATTAAAAAAAAAAAAGCTACAAAGTTTACACCTCCCCTTCTTCGAAACAAGAATTCATTTTAGTGTTACTAGTGGAGAGAAAGTTACTTCAGGGTATCTTCAAAGGATATTCTTTTTGCAGAATTTATCAAATCACATTACGTGTAATATCGTCACAGTTCCCTACTTTTACTTTTGTGTCTTGGCTTTATTTCCAGTCAGAATGCATACTTTCTGTTCAATAAGCTGTAGAATTAATAATTTATCCTTTCTCTTAAACCAGAATATAAAAAATGGCAAGTTTCGACAATAAGTTCTCCTTACATGGAGCCTGTTATCTCACATTAAGAAAACCTTCAAAATTTGGAGTTTTCTGGAGAAAAGGAGGCTCACAGTAGACATTATGACTCTCTACAACTATCTGAAAGGAGGTTGTAGAGAGGTGGGGGTTGTTCTCTTCTCCCAAGGAACAAGTGATAAGACAAGAGGAAATGGTCTCAAGTTGTGTCAGGAGAGGTTTTTGTGGGATATTGGGAAAAAAACTCTTCACAGAAAGGGATGTTAAGCACTGGAACAGGATGCTTAGGGAAGAGGTGGAGTCACCATTCCTGGAGGTATTTAAAACACATGTAGATAAGGTGCTTGGGAACATGATTTAGTGGTGGGCTAAGTAGCATCAGGTTAATGGTTAGAATCAATGATCTTGAAGGTCTTTTCCAACGAAAACAATTCCATGATTCTAAAATAAAGCTTAGATGAATTTGCATTGAGCAAGTCAAGAAAGCTTACCCAATGTGTAATACACACTTGTAATATATAACTTTCCCATAACTTTGATTTTGGTTTGCATTCTAACCAGATAAATCATACAAATCAACAGAAGTTTTGACTCAAACACAAGGTTAATGCCTGAGTGCATATTTCAAAAAAAAAAGAAAAAAAAGGAATTTCAAAGAAAGAACTTATCAAAAATCTACCCATTTACCTCAGCCAAACATCACACACAACAACCAGAATATTGCACACACTACTCATTTCTTCTGAGCTGGCACAGAAACATCTTTCAAGCTATTCGACAGAATCATGCGATTCGAGCAGGTATCATTTAAATATTTACAATGTGATCATTGAGATAAAGTTTCAATCATTTCTGTAAGCAATTTCAAAGGGAATCAAACTTAGAAAAACATGGAAATTACTACAGCACTACATGTTGGCAGAAATACCAAATTTAATGTGCAGCATCAATCATTTTTCCACACTACTAAGAGTTTGAAATAAAAAGAAGCTATCTAGGATTTTTATTCAAAACAATTTTTTTGAGGATGTAGACCACTCCATAAACTAACAAACAAACAGTCTGAGTGGACAAAACATCAAAAATCAGACTGCTTCAGAATAAGCATGTGCAGCCTGCTAAAATAATAATGCCTCTAGCAGGACTCAAGTATTGAAACCTATCTCAAAAGGTACCCGTGCAATATTCATATTTGTGCAGGGAAATTATCCTTTTCCATAGCAAATTGTTTGACTAGCATCAGCATGTCAGATGTACATTTTCCAGCTGTATACTAAGCTCTGCCTGCTTGGCTAAGATAATGTAAAAATCCTCCACTTTCTAGTCTAATATAATCACCTATCTATGATGGTGCAGGAGATGCTGCCAGAAAACACATTAAAGTCATAGAACATCAAAAAGCAACAAGCTAACTTTAGAGAGGCCAATTCTGATTTGTTTTACAACACTTTAATCCAGAACCTCAATTTACATAATAATCTGTCTTCCTGACAAGAAGGCATGGGGCCTTTGCAGGCCTAGACTGCTCCACAGTTGCTGCTATGCTACAAACTTACTCCTACTTATCCTACTTTACTTAGCTCTGCTGACTCATTCCAGCATTGGATTTATTTCAGCTGGCAATTAGAGAAGACAGAGCGTGTCTGCAAGGGGTGGAATGTGGCTGGGTAGCTGTTAGGTGGGGAGCGCCTGTAGTTTGTGGGTTACCTCCTAATTTAGCAAAATTGTGTCGTCGCCTCCTCACGGCCTTTGCTTGGGTGCAGCGGCTATGGCGCTGTATTCCAGCCTGAAGACAGCCAGCGAGAACGGAGGTTCAGAAAAGCAGATGAACTCTGACGGCACACCTTTCAAACTAACACACTGTTTACATTTGCACATTAATTATTGTTTATATTTGCCTCTAATCCGCACAGGTATTTTACATGATCCACCAAAAGTGTGCTCTTACAATTAAGAGTAATCTTCAATTACTTCCAGCCAGTGTGTAGTCTCGCCTGCCAATTAATTACAGAGTTCATGAGAAGTGTTTACGAATTAGGCAATTGAAAGGTTAAATACAGCAGAGGAGTCATCCTGATAAGGCAGGAAATAAAAATGCCATAAGGTAATTTATGAGACTGTGCTTGTGCCCACAACCAGAGACTGAAAAGAATGTACTAAAACTCAATTGACAATCTTCCAGGGTACCAAAGTGATGTTTTATACATAATAGGTCTCCACAACTCGTAAGATTTATAGGCCATTCTGAAATATGGGGCTCTTAATGGCAACAATAGATCAGTCCTTGTTTTACAAGTTACAAATGCTTTTAAGAGCCTTTTTCCTAACAGTGTTTTGACTTCATAACAGCTGTAATTAATGTTGACAAGAGCTGTGCTCCTAATTTTTCATGCTTTGTAGTCAGGAAGATGTACCATCAGTGATCTAAAAGTTAGAGGAAAAAGAGAAACTTATTGTAGGGAAGTACCTGGGCCATTAATTTCAGTCACCTACAAATACATTTTAGAATTGTTCTGATAAATTTCTCATTTTCCTTCTTCAGACTACCCCTAACAGTCTGACTGGAATTGCTAGGACTGTTCTTCTAATTTCTAACCTTAAATACATTAATGCCAGTTTATACCCGCTTACTTTTCTGCCAACATTGCATCCTGAATTAATCAGGTGGGATTTTTTTTATAAAAGACATAATTATATTGTGGAATTCAGTGCCACATGATGCTGGAAGTATAAAGGGATAAATTAGAAAGTGTGGATTTAAATGAGAAATATATAAGCTCAGAAACTGATCAGATAAACTAATGGAAGTCCATCAAGGGATATTAAAAATGCATATATAACTTCCTGAAGTTCCTGCACTTCAGAGTGAGAATGTGAAGTAGGAAAAAATATAACACTGCATTTGTCAGCTCCTGTATTATTGCCAGAAGCATCCAATACCAGCTACTGGTAAGGAAAAGAGACTGGAGTACAAGATAAACTTCTGGACTGTCCCTGAATAGCATTTTTCATGAAAATCTGAATCAAGCAAAAGCCCTCATACTAATAAAGTTTCTTTACCACTTAATTTTTTTGTCACTTTATCTATATTGCAGAAAAGAAATTCCTTTCACTCTAAGTACCGAAACATGCTGAAGGTCTCCAGTGCAGTCATTTAGCTCTGGGGCCCCCAACACAAGGAGAACATGGATCTGTTGGAGCGGGTCCAGAAGAGGGCCATGAAGATGGTCAGAGGGCAGGAGCACCTCCTCTGTGCAGACAGACTGAGAGTAGGGATTGTTCAGCCTGGAGAAGAGAAGGCTCTGGGGAGACCTTATAGGAGGAGCCTTCCCATAGCGAAAGGGGGCCCACAAGAAGGCTGGGGAGGGACTTTTTACAAGTGCTTGTATAGTGATAGAAAAAAGGGTAATGGCTTTAAATTGAAAGAGGGTAGATTTAGATAACAGGAAGAAATTCTTTACTGTGAAGGTGGTGAGACACTGAACAAATTTGCACAGAGAAGGTATGGATGCCCCATCCCTGGAAGTGTTCAAGGCCAGGTTGGATGGGGCTTTGAGCAACCTGGTCTAGTGGAAGGTGATCCTGCCCATGGCAGGGAGGGTAGAACTAAATGATCTTTAAAGTCCATTCAATCCTAACCATTCTATGATCCTGTGATTGGTTGGTAGGATCTGTGATGGAACATAAATTTCTTTTACAGGAAAATTAAATACAGCAGTGATTAAACACCTTCTTCTTCCAAGGAATTCTTGAAAAATCCTGTAGATATTAAATGAAAGCAACCAAAGCCAGGTCCATGTTGCAACTGTTCACAAGTGATGCCTTAAATAGCAGCCTTTTGATTAGCCTTGGTCATGTGAAACTTTCCTTTTGATCAGTTGACTTTTTCGATTACTGTAAAGAACACTCAATGTGACTTGACAGCACTTGATGTGACAGTAACAGTAAGACCAATATTTGCTTCTGATCCATGCATTCTAAATGTATTGCCATGGAAACTTTTATCCCTTTACCCCTTTTATGCTGAGATTTGTTCCCTTGAGCACGTCCAGATACGTACGGCTGTTGGCCTGTATATTTTAATAGTTGCTGAGGGGGAGACTAAGTAGCCCTAGGAAGAGAGGCAGGATGCTTATATGGCCCGGGAGCAATATGTTTATGGAAATTCCCTCACGGCAAACTGTGTCTCTTACTGACTGAAGCATGTTGCCCCTAAACTATGATCAACCATAGATTTCTGACAAGTCTCAAAACACGTTATCAGACAGTTAGCAGCCAGGCAGAAAGTCCTGCCAGAAAATTATATCTCCTGGCAGATATACTACAGATAGAGTATCTCTGTACCAGTATACAGATATACTACAGAGACTGCAAAGGCAGTCGCTGAAAATATGATTCCAGCTCAAATCTCCAAAAAGCAGTACATGCTTCTCCAGAGACCAAGGTAGGAGAATGATTAGGCTACGGCAGGATTAAGGTTATTTTCTCTTCTCAATGAATATCTTTTATTATCTATAAATAACAGGATTTTCATTGTTGAGGTTTCACAAAAAGTGAAATACTAATGGACCATAAGGGCTCTCTACCTGCAAGTTTCAAGCAGGCTGTGTGTTTTCAGCTGTGGTCGGGAAATACCACCTCTAATGGTAACATGCCAAGATCCAAATATTGATTTCCTTAAAGTTCTTCAAATCCTACGAGCTTTACTCCTCCAAGTCAGAGAAGGATATTCATCTAGATATGAGTGTCAAAGGTATTCCTTTCCCTGAAAAAAGTTTCACACTTGTAGTTAGATATTTGTATTCATAACTAAAATACAAAATTACCTGTTTTAAACCAATACTCAATATTAGTCTTTGCATAAGAGGTATCATAGTTGTTTAATATAATAAAAATAGGTCAGCTTCAGTTTACTTGTAAGTGCCAGCTGATCTCATTTAGATTTTTTTAAGAAAAAAAATAGTATTTTTTTTTATTAAGTGACTATTTCTGGACTTTAATTCCTACTTAGTACTTTTGCCTTGCAAAGGTTTTTGTAGTATTTGTTAACTTGAAAACTTGAGCTTATTGGCTTCATTTTTTACATCCCCAGGAAACACATCTATCTAATTTAAGTTGTTTTGGGGCTAAGCAAGCTTTTCTGCTCTGCGTCCTATAGAGGTCTGGGTTCATAACTAGAACCTAAATCAAAATGCTCAAAAGTGGTCTACACACAGGCTTCCCAGCTTACCCAAAAAGTATCCATTTGAATGGAGGGTATCCCTCAGTGCAAAAATAGGACTTTGGCCTGCAAAGTAGTCCCTAACAATTGTTTTAACATTTAAACAATTGAATGTCTCATTTCAATACTATTTTATATTTGAAACTTTTTTTGTACTGCCTTATCATTGCTGTTATAAAGCTTGCTCAAAGCAAAATTAAACAAATTATTTTATAAAAAATCCCCACTGTCATTTAAAAAAATAAATAATGAAGGCCTTGTTTTCTTTGTACTTCAAGTATTTAAAAAAATACTCCATGTTCAATCAGATTCAGAAGGGAAGTAACACTTTACTTCAGAACTTCCATCCTCCACACAGCTCAGCACGTAGCACTCTGCATATACCACCAAAATGTACATGTGCACCTGAATTTGAGAGTCAATAAATATTTTATTGCTGGAGAGAATTGCCCTTGGATCCACAGAGTATTGCTGTAATTAAGTGAAAAAAAGATATGATTGTCATGGAGGCCAATTTTTGCCTAGCTTTGCAGAACCTATCATAGCAATTATGCTGCTGTGTGTCATCAGTTACAAGTTACTTTAATGACTTGTTTGATAAATCTGACTCCTACATATAAAGGTGCTTTAATTCAATAATTTGCAAAATACCTTAGCACATAAGCATCGAAGCTGTTCTAAGAACTACAGAAGCGTCATGCACTATAGGGAGGTGACTGCGAATTAAATTGGGAGCGGGAAAGAGGAGGGAAAAATTATAGTGAGTGTTTATCTACAGCTCTAGAGAAAAGCAGAATATTGAGTCAGAAAGGTACATTTAGACTAATGTAGGTTTTTCTTCAATTACGTGCACTAACAAGGAGTAACTCACTACTAGATTTTGACTTGGCACTTAGAGGCTTCTTTATGGAATAAATGGGAATTTATTATTTATAGGAACAGCAGTTTCCGTTGCTCTTAGGTCAGGGAAACCTAATGTCTGCTACTGGAAACCTTATGTTCCATGCCACTCCAATCCATCAGGCACCAGTAGGTGAGCACTTCTTTGAAGCAGCACGTCTAAAAATATCATAATGAAGTGAAATCTCTCCCCTCAGAGACACTCAGCTGCAAAAAACCCAGCTCTCTAAGGTTTTGGGGAAGCACAATAGCATGGATACAGATGAGTTCTGGTGAATGAGATCAGCCACAAGACAGAGCACATTGTATTTCAGCAGAGGATATTATCACCTCTGGAAGAAATAAGAGAGCTGGATAGCCTACAGATCTTTATATTTCCGAGAGCTTTAAATCACTGTCAGTCGGAACAAGGAGAGCTGCCTGAATAAGAGACACAGTTCTCACAGAAAAGTACAAATACAAAACTCCAAACTGGTAATAGAGCAAAGAAGAAAGAATTGATGCGTCCACACTATCATCAATCTTTGAGAATGAATTTTTTTTGTACTTAATTTTTTTTATGTAAAGAGATTTATTCTCATTCCTTCTTATGCAAGTAATCTTCTTCTTAGGGAATTATCAAAAGTGAGAATGAACAGTGTTGGAATTTAAGGAATTTGGGTTCTAATGACTTTTAGTAGCTCCTGCACTTAATTATTTTTTAAATCCTTCTTAGTAGGGAGAACTGGATTAAGATCAGATTGCAAAGCAATAACTTGGAAAGTGAGTGACCATGCCAGCCTCACTATGTGAACATAATCAACACGGCCTCACCAAGGGCAAATCATGCCTGACAAACCTGGTGGCATTCTTTGAAAAGGTCACAACATCAATGGACAAGAGAAGAGCAACTGACGTCATTTACCTGGACCTGAGTAAAGCCTTCAACAGTGTCCTGCATGACATCCTGGTCTCCAAGCTGGTAAAACATGAGTTTGATGGATGGACCACTCAGTAGATAAAGAACTGGCTTGACGGCTGCACTCAAAGACTAGCTATCAGTGGGCCCATGTCCAAGTGGAGGCCAGGGACAAGTGGAGTCCCTCAAGAATCAGTGCTGGGACCAGTCCTGTTTAACATCTTCATCGGTGACATGGACAGTGGCATCGCGTGCACCCTCAGCAAGTTTGCCAACGACATCAAGCTGTGTGGTGCGGCTGACACGCTGGAGGGAAGGGATGCCATCCAGAGGGACCTTGACAGGCTGGAGAGGTGGGCCCATGCCCACCTCATGAGATTCAACAAGACAGTGCAAGTGCAAGGTTCTGCATCTGGGTCAGGGCAATCCCAAGCACCGATATAGGCTGGGCAGTGACTGGCTTGAGAGCAGCCCTGAAGAAAAGCATTTGGGGGTGCTGGTGGATGAGAAGTTCAACGTGAGCCATCAGTGCACACTTGCAGCCCAGGAAGTCAACCGTATCCTGGGCTGCATCAAGAGAAATGTGGCCAGCAGGTCAAGGGAGATGATTGTCCTCCTCCACTCTACATAATGCACATGTTAACGAAAGGAAATCAAATTGTAGCCACAGCTATAGGCTTCCAATCAGCTCCTTTAGTAATTAGAGAGATTAATGAGACAGCAGTTTAAACAGAGATCAGGTAGAATCATCAGTGTCATTTCATGATCTCCACAGAACAGGTTTGTCAAACCAAAAAAGATAGGCCTGTGTGTTTAGATATGTTTGTGCCATTCTGAATCTTCACCAGCAACAGTAAAATTAATCTAACTCCTTATAGAGACAGAGGAAAGGAAACTTCCGATGAAGTAGGGCAATAAACTCCACCAGCTTTGCCTTTCCAAAGAAAAAGACATACTGCCAGTGCTGAATAACATACTGTACTCAATCATGGCTTTGTGCAACCATCAGACAGGTCTTAAACATTAGCAGAGGCTGTAATTGTCCTTGCAGTGCCCACAAAATCTGTGTTTTCAGGAAAAAAACAACACCAAAAAACAAACAGAAAGAGACTCACATTTGACACTGAAGACAGAGAGCCTATGCCTAATGGGCTGGAGAAAAAGTCTAAGAGCATTTCATCTCTCTGAACTACCTGAATGACCCATGTAATGCAGTTGGGGCTGGCAAGACATATTGCTACAAAATGGGCAAGGAACAATTGTGTGAAGGACAGTTAAAACTTGCACACTTGATCAGCTTTTCAAAATATTTTGAGGCAAGGCTTCAGTTTGCCTCCTAATTCACCTGCGCAGCCTAATACAGCCACCTTCAGTGCTGTTAATGTATTAACCTCCATTCGGGCAACCCGTTTAAAGCCAAACATGAACTGTTTAGCAAACAGCTGTAAATAAAATATATTATTTCCTCTCTGCCTTCAGACTTCATGCTCAAAACACAGAACGGTGTAACCCTATGGTTAACGTTGACATATTACTAAGCCTTATGTCATCGTATGAGGGTTGCACTTCCTACAACCCCAAACAGCATCACACCCTGATCTCCTTACACCATAGAGCATTACCCAGGAAGAGCAAGCTGTGGTAACCCCCTAGAAAGCCATATTTAGACATCATGAGGGGGAATTAAAGAATCACAGAACCACTAAGGTTGGAAACGACCTTAAAGATCATCAAGTCCAACCCTCTACTAAACATTTTCATAACCAGTAAACCACGTCTTGAAGTGCCGCATCCACGTGTTTTTTGAACACACTCGGGGATGGTGATTTCACCACCTCCCTGGGAAGCCTGTTCCAAGGCCTCACCACTCTCTCAGTAAGGACATTTTTCCCAATACCCAACCCAAACCTCCAATGGTGCAACTTAAGCCCATTTCCTCTCATCATAACCTGCAACTGACTTCACCACTGTGACACACTTAGGACAGATGCAACGTCAGATATTTCCTCTTTAATGCTGGACACTGCAAATAGTACTGGCTCTCCAAAATAGAAGAGGTGACCAAGTGTCAGAGGGATTATTTGGTTTCACTCAAGCTCCATAAGTCCTTCGCTTTCCAGGTTGATGCCCTACAATGTGAGGCATGCAAAATCTAAATACAAATTCAGCTCGGTAAAGTTGCAATGAATGCGAGATAATCTCCCCAGCAAATTTCTTATCAAAAAACCTGGTAGTACTACTTCACAGCAACCAAAGCAAAACCCAAAACCAAGCGAAAACACAACAAACAAACAAAATAGAAAAACAAAAGAAGGCAAATGATGCAGCATGGACAATTCTCCTATGAATATTTTTGCTTTTCAGTCAATGTAGATACAAAAACCACTCAAGTTTTAGGGCAAGCATGGCCCTGTTCAGGAATAAAAAGGGCCAAAACCACAGCAAAAATATGAGACTGGCCTCTGTCTGCACTCGCGGTTGCTGAATATACCAGCCTTTCTGGCAGTGAGAGAGAGCAGCAGTGGGAAGCATGAAAACAAACAGCTTTTGCTTTGTTTGTTTTTTTTATGAGATGAGAAAGTTGCAATTAAGTTGGTGAAACAGCAAAAGGAAAGGATGTGTGAAATATGGAGAGCGAGGGAGAATGAAGCAGAAGATTTTCTTTATACTGTTTAAAACCCCCACACTGTTAAGCTCTGAGAAGGGGCAAAGAAACAGTGACATTTTCCCACCCAAAGCTCAGGACTGTATTGACTGCTACCAGCTGTGGAGCAAACAGAAGACTCCATTTGCCTCTGGCTTATGTTTCCTCAGCATCAGCATCCTCTCTTGTCCTTTCTACCTCTGTAGCATTTCAGACAGAACTGAAGGACTGAAATGACAGACTCAGCTTGGGAGTACATCTATCTTGCTGAGCTGCTTCTACTATCTGTGATCGGCAAGTCAGGAATCAGACTGACTGTTGTATGCCTGGCTGTTCTCAAAGCAAGTAGGAAGAATTTGGTAGTTTGGCCCTAGACTCATAGAACTAGGTTAAAGTAGATAAGCAGGGTTTAGACTAAAATAATTTAGCAATTATTTTCTGATAACAGAAACCATTTCCACCCACCTGAAGTCCCACATCACTCTCATTTCCCAGAACAGAAGCAGATTTTAAGGGGAAATAATCTCCAGAAAGAGGACTAGGTGTTTTGCACCTTCTTATTCCCTCGAGTAAATGGCTGTAATAATTATGAAGATCACAGCAAAATGGGAGTAAGAATATTGCATCCATCTCTCCACAGCAAGCACTCAATGGTAAGAAAGGTCATCACTGACCTTAATATTACAATTCAGTATACACCTGAAAATGTAGAAATCACTGTAGAATTTACTGGTAACTGCACATGCACAGAGCCCTTTGAAAAGCAGGCCCATGTACCTGTTAAGGTCAGCTCTGCCAGCAGCCTCCTCTCCCAGGGCTAGAGAACTCCCAATTGCCTTTCAATAAATATCTCACAATGAAGCAGAAGAGAGGGGCAACATTTCAACTGTCCTGCTGTGATTTTCCACAGCGTTCTGTGCACTCAGCAATAAAGGGGAATCTTACAACTGCAAATCAGAGCTATATACCAACTCTTCTTGGCTCTATCACAGAAACTCCTGAACTACATCCTTCCATGGACTCTCTAGTTGAGGACATCAAGAACAACTCCTCTGCATTGAAACTAGCTGAAAAATGTTGACCTGTAATTCTGCAGCTCCAGACTACTGTAGCCAAGGTGCATGAAAGGCAACTCATCTTTTTTTCTTAACTGTATTTCTAAGTAGATCCTCACTGCTCTAACTTTTTGGGGGGATTATGGAGATTCCCCTGGCATCAATGAACGCAAACTGTCACAGATTTTAATACCTGGGATTAGTTTTAGGATGAGGGTTAAATCTTTACTCTTCGTAGCCTAAGAGAGGAGAAATCTTTGAAGGCTTCTATCAGTCAGACCACTGCGTTTTATTCTTGATGCTAAGCTGGTTTTTGCCTCAGTGAACTTAAAGAATTATGAAGTATCATAATATCTGTTGTGATACATGTTTGTACAGGGAAACACTCAGGTCAAGTCTCTTTCAATCTATTCTAATTCTGATTTTAAAATAATAACATCCCCTCTTACTTAAGAGCCAACTCATTCCTGAAATGCATTTAATTTTGATGTTCAATGTAGTGTCATTCAGGTAAGAAAAGTGACAATTTTACCCAAAAGCAGACAGAGTAGATATAGAAGAAAGAAAAAAAAAAAAAGCCTTACCTAAGAGTACAACAGCACATATTTACAAACAACTAAGGCAGAGAGAAAGCACAAAAGTCTTTACTATCACTTGATTGGAAAGTAAAGCAATCCTACACACAGCCTTCAAATCCTAGCACTCATCATTACACTCAACTCCAAAATATATTTCCTGCTGCAATGGGTGGAGGAGCTGAAGGACAACAGATAAATCCATGTACTGTGACGTATTCACTTATCTTGAATCAATAGTCATGAAATTAGCATCAAGCTCTCACCTATGTGTAAAAATAGTAGAGATGAGCTGGACACAAAACTTGTGTCCACAGTGTTGCTGAGCACTGCTCGTTTACAACTAGAGAGTGGCAAGAGAAGAATTTAAAGGGGTTTATGTGATACTGTGACAATTCTAGATGATTTTCCTTCAGTATCGGTAACCAACTAATGGGCATTTGATGAATACTAACCAAGGTGTGGAACACACCTATTTGATGCAGATAGGTAGTTGATTTTATTGTGCCATCTTTTCTGCAGGGCTACTGGAAACACAGGGAAGGTAGTCACCACGAGAAGCAAGACAGACTAGCGGAGGAAGCCCCTGGTGCTACTGAGGAAAGGTGCATTGCCAGCACTAGCTTTGCCACCAGCCAGCTGCCTTTGTCATCTCCATCTACAAAAGGGAAATAACGGAGTGCATAGCAATTTAAAACAGTTTAGGGTGGAAAGGCTGTATGAAATCTCTCTTGCAGTTTTGTATCACTACTAACAAGACCACTGGCTTCAGTTCTCTGGGAAAGAAGAAAAATAGAAATAGCAAAGTAATGGTTTCCTACTCCAGTTAGTAAATTGTACCCACATTCCGGGCTCTGAACACCCTACTCACCTCTGCTCATCATCCTATGACTACTTCACTAATGACTTTGATGATGGATTAGAATGTACACCTGTAAAATCATCACAAGAAGAGAAGGTGCAAACAGGCTGAGGGACAGGATTAGAATGCAAAATGAACCTGATAAATTGGAAAGAGTTTTAAGTCAACAAGATCCAGTTCAATAAAGACAAGCTCAAAGCACTACACGGAATAAAGAGAAATTGAAGACAGGAACACAAAATGGGAAGCAACTGATAATGCAGCCACGCAGTAGAGAAAAGATGAGACCTAAATTTGTAACACAGAGGTTACATAGCTACCATATGAAAGTGCAGACAAAACAGCAAGCCTCAAGTCTAAGGACTTTAACGCCACGTCACACACCTCCTAAGAGTTATTTCTTCCTCACCTGAGTGAGGCCTCAATAAGTAGCCAGTTTTGCATGGAGTGCTTGAAATAGCAAGCAGACCAATTTGACAGAATAAAGAAGCACAATATCAAAGAGGTTGATAGCAAACACAAAGGTTTCCTATGACAGAAAGGAAAGATGCGCCTTATTTGGAGTAAGGTTAGAGATCATGATGACTCTAATCATCAGAATGGTGAAACATGGAAATTGGCTGAGTAGGGCTGTTCTGGCAGCTCCTTAATTGGAAGCCTTTAAGGAAAGTGTCAGTTAGGGATAAAGAAGGTACGCTCACCTTGGCATGTCTAAAACATGCTCTGGTGACCTATGATTGTCCCTTTCTGCCCCAAGTCCTAAACTGGAAAAATTACGTTTTTATCATGTACTGAAAACGTACGACACATGGTCAGAGTTAAGTGTCATAAAATACTGTGATTTCATTTTATTTTCGGACTATTTCAGCTTTTGAGAAGTACCATTTATTTAGAACAGGAAAAGCAACTAAAACAGGGACCGAGCACACTAAAGCAAACGTAGGTTGAATCTTTACAGGATACCAAAGATAGTGATCACAGAAAATGCAACAGCAAAATAAACAGGCAAGGAAAAGCTATGTAAACTTAGAATGTACAAATCAGTGTCAACACAGCTTGCCAAGTAGGACCTGGCAGATTACACTGGCACAGACAAGAGGACTCTGGTTGTTTAGTGTTTGTTCATTCTTTCCCTCACTCTTACCCTCGGTGCAGAAAGCATTCAGCCCTTGAGTTTCAAGTGCCAGTATACGACAGCCCCTTCTCTGGTTGCTGCTTCTTTGTTTAAATTACAAGCTCTTAGCAGCAAGCACCTTGTTTCATATTATGCTACAAAACACCCACCACTGTGCTGATGTTCTAACAAAGACAGACAAGACAACGGCATTTCAAAAGGCTGATTAAGAAAAGCCATTACTCCTCTCCAGGGTCTCACATAATTCCCTTCGGAAAAATAAGTAGTGCAACAAATACAGGCTTTTGTGAATAAGTCACTAAGATGATAAGAACTTAAATTTGCATAGAAGGAAAGATATACCTTGAAGTTATAATTGCCTTTATTCTTGTGTGAGCTTTCGGTCAGAATTTAGCTGCAACATCACTATGTAAAAAAAACAAACAACCAAAACACCAAAGCAAAAAGGTATTAAGTCATATTAAAACAGATGGCAGCTATAAACTACTAAAGACAGATTTTCCTCAGTAATCACCATGTGGTAAGAGAGTACGTAGCTAGTGAAGAAGTCCACAAGCCAAGAAGTTTGTTGAGTGTGGAACTATCTGGCCGTAACTAACCTTTCTTTATGACATGAATCCTCCGAGCTGTAGCAGTGTCTTGAACAAATGTGCCTCAAACAGCTGCAACAAAGGCTTGCATTGGAAGGAAATCAGACAAAACTCACAGTTTATGAGTTTCTAAAGACTCATGAGGACATGTTTCCCGTTAAAGAGTTACTAGCATTACCGGAAGTTAAATATGTGCATCCAGAAAAGGACTTTGGGTGTATAATTTGCAATAGTAACGGATGTTCAAAAAGACAAATAAATCAACACTGTTAAAGGGAGAAAGGGAAAGTTCTTCCACGTTTCTATTATTGGAGCATTCTGCCTCCTGGCTTTAAGAATAAGGACCATCTGGATTTTTGAGCATTTCACAACAGTGTCAGATAACTACGTACTGTAAGTAAAAGCTCCATAGGAAGCGACTCCAGTATGTTTTACCTTGCTTCTCATCTTAAAATTGCAGTGGGGAGGAATGTTTGCATGGTAAGCACACTTTCTTCAAACAGCTCATGTTTTTTTTTTCTCTTCTTATGGCTTAAAGCTATAGCTGTATATATGAATTCTCATAGGCATCACATATAGCTACATGTACACCCCACAAAATGACCCAGCAGTGCAACTGCTGTGACAACCTTCATATATTACATGACATGCTTGTTCTCAATTCTTCTGAAAAACTCTTAGAATGTATCACTCCATCATACAGAAAAGTTTTTTAGTCCAAACAGTCCTAACACCTTTCTCATTCCACCCTGGGAAGACAGGCAATGGACTCCATTCCCAGCTGCAGAAAAGGGACTACTCTGAAAAATTGTCTAAAGACCAAAAGCCAACATTGGGATGTGAGGGACTCCATGAGGGAAGTTAGGCTGAATTCCTGCATTCTGATGGGAGAAAAGCAGTGATCCCTAGCTCTTCAGTGTGAGTCAAAAGGTTATTGCAGAAAACCTCTCTTTTTTTAAAGATACTGCAATCTAGCCGTGGATTGTTTTACTTAAAAAGATGACAAATGCCACCACAAGGCTGATGTGCCTGATGCTGCCAACACCTTCAGAAACAGAAATCACAGTTGTCAAGCAAGACAATGTTAAGACCTACAAAAGGTAATTAGAATTCCTTAGGAGAGTCCTTTCCTAAACAATTGAATCTCAATGAGCAATTCCTCATGTATTTTAAAAGACTCACCCAAAACTTTAGAAATGCCTATCTGCTACTTAGTTGCTCAGCCAGAAATATCAAATTAAACCTCTTCAGACTTAAATTCGTCTTACTTAGAGGAAAAAATATTCAACAATTAACTACAATTCTGGTATGCTTTATACTGTTAAAGACCAACAAGACCCAGAAATATAGATTCCCTGATGTCAGAAAATATGTGGAAAGCTGTTACGACAGATGGGTTATTATAAAGATTCCCTTTTAAAAGAAGAAAAAAAACTATTATCTACTCTCAAGCACACATCTCATCTTGCTGTTCATCTAACTAAACCTAAGACATACTTTTTTCCTTTTTTCCTGAAATGAAGTAAAGGTGTTAGAGTATCTTTCCTGTGGGGTCCCTTTAAGGCTGCTAAACTGAAATGGCAGAACATCCATGATGCAGGTTATTAATTAATTGTGTAAACTGCCAGCATGGGGAGCAGGTGGCTTGACTTCTCCTAATGGAACAGCATACAGCCTGTGTTTAGATTTACTTCCATAAAATATTACTAAATGTAGAGACTGAATAACAACAGAGCAGCATGGATCTGCTTCCACCCAGCACTGATATCTCCAGATATGTTAAGCAGCCAGAAAGGGGGTGGGGTTGGAATTTAAGTTGTTTTTTCAAACATTGAAAATTATGTCAACATTCAGGAAGAGAATCTCCCAAAATTGTAGTTTCTTGCTCATCAGACTCATGTCAGGATTGTAGATTTGGATGACAAAAGGGGGACACAGCTGCTACTTTTTATTCTGATGAGGTTTGTGAAGTAAGCACAGCCAAGAGAGAATGAGCCCTATCCTCAACACCATTGCTAAGAAAGGCTTATTTTTTCTCTTCTGCATGGAAATCCACTCAGATGACCTTGGAGATAGGAAAACCTTGACAATTTTCCCTAGTTAATTCTGGGATTTTGGTAGGTTTTACAGTCAGATGAAACAAGAAGAGCATTTAATATCCAAATTTATGACCCCTTCAAGCTACACTGTGTCCCTCAGCAGTCATTCTATGTCTGTCTGTCTGTTATTTGGTGACAGTATTATAGACCATCATCCCATCAAAAATCTTGACATGGGAGGGGTGGAAGGATTAAGTATTTTCTAGGTTCCCCATTGTTCGTGAGAACATCTCTCAAACTGCTTTCCTCCCTGATACCTTCTGTGGCCACTGTATGTATACAAATTCATTCTTTCTTACTCAGCCTACTGTTATAAATGCAGCCTATTTATCTTGAGATACCTGGGGGTATGAATCTCAATAGCACCATCAACATGTTTCAGCACAGTAAGTTTACTAACACGTAAAGGAAAACAAAGAGAGAAACAGTACTGGAATTTAGGCTGCCAGAATAATTTTGCAGGCATGCCAATCAGGAGAAAATACAGCAGCCCTCAAAATTAGCATTAAACTCCATTATGTACTTTCTGCAAAAAATTTCCTTTTGATAGATGTGAGCTTTCAGGCTTCTGTCTGTATGCTGCATATTTAAAAATTAATATGAACACTTCATGTAACTTTCTGTTAGCAATGGTCTCTGTAACCCTCCTGAAGTACCATATCCACCACGTGGCTTAAGGAAATTAGCTTCTTCAGAGCCGTCCAGATGTTAGCAAATACAACATAGCGATGTCTTAACTCTCTTTGTAGATTTAACTCAACAATAATTTCTTGGTAAAGACATCAAGTGTAAAATTTACATCCCATATAGAAATAACGCCTGAGAATCTTTCTACTAAAAAAAGGTCTGAAATATTAGAATGGAATGGCTTGAGTTGGAAGGGACCTTAAAGATCATCTAGTTTCAAGCCTCTGCCATGAGCAGGGACACTCCCACTAGATCAGGCTGCATCCCAGTCATTTCTTAAAGCTGGGGTTAAAAATTAATTGAAGGGGGTTTTTTTTTGTACCTGCAGATAGATATGCCATACAGTGATTCAAGATAAATAGTGAGGAATATATAATTAACTGAAGCTACAGAAGGATGTAGAGGCAGAATGTAATTACCCAAACTAGACCTTACTCTGCGAATTATGATTAATTCCTGCAGAAAATAGCAGGGAGCTGTAAAGAAAACAAATCACTGACATCTGAACTTTACATCACATCTGAAAGATGGCACCTCTTGTATTTAATTTCTCCCAGCTAATTAAGTGACAATTTGGGTCAACGAGTGTGTTTCCATACAGACTGTGCTCGTGTGCACACAAAGGGAGAAGAAAAGAAGGGGTATTCTTACCTACTTCAGAATAAAGGATCACCACCTAAAAACCAGCTGATACCACTTCAGAGTGAGATTTACCCTGGAGTCTCACTGGATTTTTAAATTAGTGTGTCTTTTTCTTAATTCTAACAAATCACGTTTGAAACCAAAAAGCCACATTCCTATCATTAATTTGCAAGAAAACGCAATCCTCATCCATCTAAAGTTATAGCTACCACATTCTGCTCTTACAATAACAAGTTTCCTTTCTATACCCTTTCAAGCTCTAATGAACAAGAATACTACTTTAATTTCTTAAAATATTGATTTTTTTTTTCCTGATAAATTACTCTTTAAACCTTCAGTGTCTCCCATAACATCCTCGTGGGCAAGGCCAGGAAGCATAGGTTAGAAGAGGAGACAGCGAGGCGGATTGTCAACTGGCTAAACAATAGAGCCCAAAGGGTCGTGATCAGTGGCACAGAGTCCATTTGGAGACCTGTAGCTAGTGGTGTTCCCCAGGGACCAGTACTGGGTCTGGTCTTATTCAACATCTTCATCAATGACCTGGATGAAGGGACAGCGTATACCTGCAGCAAATTTGCTGATGATACAATACTGGGAGGAGTCGCTGGTAGATCAAAGGGCTGTGCTGCCATCCAGCCTGACCTGGACATGCAGGAGAGCTGGGCAAAGGGGAACCTAATGAAGTTCAACAAGCGCAAGTGCAGAGTCCTGCACCTCGGGAGGAGCAACCCCCTGCATCAGTGCAGGTTAGAGGCTGACCTGCTGGAAAGCAGCTCTGCAGAGAAGGACCTAGGAGTCCTGGTGGACAATAAGCTATGCATGGGACAGCAATGTGCCCTTATGGCCAAAAAATCCAACAGCATCCTCGGGTGCATTAAGAAGAGTGTGTCCAGCACANAATCCCAAACATAAATGATCTATTGTAAGGGTGGCACAGCGCTTGGGAATTTTGTGTGTCGGTTAAACAAGAGAGAACACGCACTGAGACTTGTAAATGTGGGTGTTTTGTGGATTCTGCTAGGCAGCAAGTTATCATTACACTTAATTTGGTGGCTTCCTCTGCTCATGCATTTTAGGTTGAATGTCAGGACAACTACATTAAATTAATCAATCAAAAGTGATCATATATATGCACCGGTTTCTGCCAAAATATTTTCAATGCTCTACTCCAGGCAATGAAGATGAACTTCAATCAGCATCCCAGAAAAAAAACAAATCATGAGCCTAAAAATGCTTTTCTTTTACAAAGTACTGGGTCATAAGTTTTCTATTTTGTGATAGTGTCTTTTGCTTGTACTAATGAAGTATTCAGAATAGAATTTATTTTGCACGTCAGCAAGTCTGCTGCTAACTTTATTATATGCTTATTGGAGTTTTAATTTTTCAATACATTAATTAGTACATTTGTATTCTAATTGATAATTTTCATTATACTCTCATGAACAGCAGAGTCTCTCAGCTTCCTAATATTTCAAAATCATTTGAGCTGAGCTATGTGCTGTCTATTTAAGGCCCTGCAGGCATGTTGCAGTAAAGAGGGTTTAATGATCATCTGCTAAATAATTAGAAGGTAAAAGCCAAAAGAAAATTAAATTCAGTTCAACCGACCTTTATCATTCTGCAGTTATATCTAGAAAGTTGTCAGATGTTGATTAACCAGAGCTGTTCAGTACTGTTTTGATGAGGTAGTCAGAACTTGGGGAGGGCTAAAAAAGCAAATAGATTGTTTTGTGAAGAGAACTGAAAAAAGAAATGAATAAAAGCTGCAAACATGACAGCTTTGGACCTAATGTCTTCTGGAATTAATGAGCATTATCACCAGCATTTTATTGAGATGATGAAAATTAAATAAGTCAGTCTGTCAACAGCAATAAAATAAAACCAGAAAGTATTTAACTGCTTACAGCAGAACCATACATGGGCACACGATCAGCTTAAGCTTAATAGCCTGTTTCTTCTGTACCTGCAATGAAGACAGACAGATGAATCATCTCTGATCAACCTGCAAAATCTCCTTAATCAGTAAAAGCCAAGTGAATAAATAGAGCAATTTAGACAGCTGTATAGAACCAACTCCTATTATCAGCCATAACTATTATTATTGTTCCTTAGAGCTAAGAAATTGCACTATTATTGCCAAAAAAACACATACAGCCACGAATAAATGACAGAGTTATCTTAATGGTTATTTTAAATAAAAACTAAAAACCAAGAACAAGTAGACAGCTATTCATACCACTGGAAGCAGCCGGGTAGAGTATCAGATGTGTTTCTCTCTAGATGTGATGTAAAGGATCACTTTTGCACAACTGTTGTCCCACAATGCTACAAGGAAACCTTTCATACTTCTCTCATATTCCCTTGGAGAAAGCTATGGCAAAGCTAAGAGATAGAAATGATAAATATCTTTCTGGTAATCGAACATAAGTAACAAAACTGATGAGGTAGAGCTATGAAGGAAGAGTGAATAGATATGTAGTTAATATGGGTAACTTTAGAACTACTTAATACCAAACAGCAGAAAAGTCGTCTTTGTTTTGTTTTTTTCGCTGCATAGATTTAGGGTATGAGCCATTTTCCATCAAAATTAATTACAAACTCTCACTGAATTCAACTGAACGAAATCAATCCTGTAATTTGGTCCAAATTTAACAGTATTTACATCCATAAAAAAGGTGTATAAGGAGGCTTAAGGCAAAATGTTGAGAGGTTATTCAGTGCAAATGAAAATGATACTGAGATTCTGGAAGTCAAGAATAGAGACTGCTTAGACTGGGGAAAAATAAGATAAAGAAGAAAATAAAACAAACAAAAAAAAAACCCACCCAAAAGAAACCAAACCAACTATTTGTTGTTGCAGACTGCATTGATAAAGGTCAGAAAGTAGAGGACCTTCGAAAATAGATTTCCAGCACAGAGAGAAGTGAACAGAACTGATCTCTGAGTTCAGGCTGAGGAGGGGAGTGGTTAAAACAAAGGATCCTACCTGCCCCTCTATGTATCAGTCCATCTATATTACTTGCTAAAAATGGAATCATTACCTATTCACCTCAGTGTTTGCTATCCCAAAGATGGTAACCCAAATATAAAGCCTATCTAGCTTAAAAATTTCTTCCCCAGCAAGAATCGGTATCTTTGCACTCTTGTAATGGTCCTTGTCAGTATTCCTATGAAGTGCCACTTACCCGCTCCTGGGTTCACAGAGGGCAGGACCCTAAGCCTCTAATGAACCACTCTTACACTGCTCCGCAACTTGTCAAGTTTTTGGCTACCCTCTCTGTACTCCACTGGTCTAACAGATTTGACATTTTTCCCCACAGGCAGGTTACTTCTGATCGCCTTAAATCACTTATTCCGTATCTTTCTATCTTTGAATAGTTCTTCAAACTCCTGCTTTGCTTCTCTGATCTGCCAAAGTGCCTTTCATTTCATTAGAATTGTTTGGACTCCAAGTCTGATTCTAAAGGATAGGTTTTAGTTTCAATAAACTATTGTATCTTATCTCTTGAACACATTAGGGGGGCTCTTCCCTTCCTCCATTTTTTCCGTTTATATCCTAGAGTGTGCACGCTGTCCCTTCTGTGATGCTAATAAGGTGCTCTTTATGTGCCTCCATGCTGAGTCCAGGGATTTAATTTCCAAACTTTTTCCTTTCAGGCAGTTTCTAACTTCTTTTAAATAAAAAAGTTTCCTTCTTGCAGGGTAACATTGCTTTTTTTACCCCTTGGTGTGATACCTCTGAACAACATTTGACTTGCTGACCTCACCTCATGTCCACTTCTCCTCACAGATGCTGACTAGAGAGACTTATTCAAAGTTACATACCTACCAATTTTATCTCTGTCACTGTAGTTAACTGACTCAAGAATTCTATGAAAAATTACTTCTGCAAAGAAGTTACACTGTTCATTTTGTGGAGTAGGTGGAGACACACATGTATCCTGCACCTAAGTCAGGGCAATCCCAAGCACATATATAGGCTGGGTGAAGTATTGGCTGAGAGTAGTCCTGAGGAGAAAGACTTGGGGGTGCTGGTTGATGAAAAGCTCAACATGAGCCAACAATGTGCAAGCGCAGCCCAGAGAGCCCCAACAATATTCTGAGCTGCATGAAATGAAGAGTGGCCAGCAGTTTGAGGAAGATGATTCTGCCCCTCTACTCCACTGTTGGGACACCACCGAGAATACCACATCCGGCTCTGAAGCTCCTAACACAAGAAGGACATAGACCTATTGGACCAAGTCCGGAGAAAGGCCATGAAAGATGATCGGAGGGCTGGAGCACCTCTCCTACAAGGACAGGCTGAGGGAGTTGGGTTGTTCAGTCTGGAGGAGAGAAAGCTCCAGGGAAACCTTATTGAGGCCTTCCAGTACCTGAAGAGGGCTTACAAGAAAGGTGAGGAGGGACTTTGTAAAAAGTCCTGTACTGATAGGATGAGGTGTAATGGTTTCAAACTGGAAGAAGGTAGATGTAGGTTGGTAATCAGAAGAAAATTCCTATGAGAATGGTGAGACACTGGGACAGGTTGCCCAGGGAAGCTGTAGATGCTCCATCACTGGATGTGTTCAAGACCAGGTTGGATGGGACCTGGAGTAACCTGGTCTAGTGGGAGGTGTCCCTGCCCATGGCAGGGAGGCTGGAACTAGATGGTCTTTAAGGTCCCTTCCAATTCAAACCATTCTATGATTCTTTGTAGGCCAAGGTTAATGGCAAAATCCAGAGTAGCCATGGAGGCCTCAGGTGCCATTTCTAACCATAGGTCTTGTTAGAGCTTTTTTGGGGGCCTGCTTGCCTACCTAAGAGCATTATTTGGATATCTGAAGCGCTTTGGAAAATGCTATTACTTGCTTGCCTTACACCATGGCTGAAGAGCTGTATCTATTTCTTGCAGGAGGCAGGGATCCCAACGCTGGGATCCCAGATGGTGACAGGTAGGTGGCAGCTCTGCAGCCCAGGGCTCCTGCAGCTTCGATTCCCTCCCTGCCCTTGGCAGGGGTATTGGGCGGGGCAGGGGGTGGGGTGGGGGCCCTCCTTGACAAGAGGCCAGACACAGATAGTTCCAGTGGTTCTGCAGTAACCCCACTGAAGGAGCCAGGTCAGTCCTTCAGATGAATGCAGGGAGGGAATGTGTTGCTTTAAAGTACATAACGCTTCCAAAATTTGCCTTTTGATATCTCTCTACTGAATTGTGAGGATCAGGATTAAAATATATATAATTATCAACCAGGTCAGCATTGAGGCAGGTGGTGGTCACTTTGCTGGGTTGAGGGAACTAAATAGTAGGGCTACTGAGGCTGCAGCTACAATTAAAATCAGTATATAAATGTTTAACCTTCAGGTAAAAACCATTAGACAATAATTAATTATACTACTAAATCTAGTTCTTCAATTAACTGTTTGTTGTAAGGAGGAGTATGTTTTCACAAGGAAGAGGCCAAGAGGCCTCTGCAATGGGAGGGAATGAGATCTGTAACAATCTCTATGAAAATGTCACAAAATAGTGTGAAGGTATCTATTTAACAACAGTTAAATAGTATCCAAATGTACTCATTTTCATTAGCTTCAAAGCTGCCTACCCATTTGACAGTTATCTGACTTTCGTTTCAATTTTATTATATTAGGGAAGTGACTGGAGAAAACTCTGTACACATAAGCAGCAATAAAATAAATAAAAGAAAGAAAAATATATTTATTAAATCAAGCAACTTATGCAAGATATTTAAGGCAATTACTTATGATGTTTGTGTTTTGAAAAGATCAAATTAAATTAACCATTAAATTTATTCCAGAGTTGCCCACAACAATTCTTAGAAATGTAACCTAAACTGGCTAACATAAAGTATGCATTTGCTCAAGCTCCCTCAATCCCTCTCTTCCTGGACATAAATCAAGCGCAATGAAGGAGGAGACTCATTTTTGGATGATTTACGTATCTGGTAGTAGGACTTTTTACCGTTAGGATTTATTATTATTATTATATTTTAGGCATGATCGGAACTCAATAGGCTGGACACAACCCGTGCTTTCTTATTGTTTCCTTGGGTGAAGTTACAAAAAAAGCAAAAGAAAACTGGTTTAGTCCTACGTAGCAGAAGTGGGTTCATACAATTTTTAAATGGCTCAATTGAAATGCCTACAAGCTTCACTGCTGCCCACATGAAATGCAAAATTTTCAATACTCTCATACCTCCGTGTGCCCAATATATTATTTATATTGGAGAAAGACGAGGCAAGAGAGGAAACTACTGTAGTCAGGAGCACAGATTAAACAGTCTCTTGATGAAAAATAAAACAGCAAAAGACCCTTTCAGTATTTTTATTTACTTCTTAGACAATATTAATGTTAGCTAGCAGAGTAAAATTTTTTTTCATTTCTCACTCTGGGACAAAACCAGAATTCCTTCTCTGTACTTTTCCTGTTAGCCCCAAATATAATGCCATCAATGTTTACTACGGTATTATTCATAGATATTTGGACAACTTTGTGACCCCTCAGTTGTTTCCAGAGGACAGGGAATCACAGGAGACGCCAGACAATGCTTCCATTACAGAATGTTCACCAATTCCAGAAATATCCTAGTATTTTGCAGGAAACTTCCATTCCTGAAGGCACAAAACTTATCACATCTGAAATTAATCTCTCTCTTAACTAGCTAATGGCGTTTAAGGACCCATAACAAGCATCAAGTAGACTCTGGAGAAGATTACAGGCATGTTGGAAGTGGTGCAATTGCTTCACAATTCAAGCTAGAGAGACTGTGGATCGCCACAATCTTTTTATGGCCACTCCTTGTGCATAACATGCATGTGAAAAATGTATGTGGTGTCTTTCTCCACTTATAACCTGGTGCTAAAACTTTGTGTGCTTCTATTTCAAACTGAAGTTTGCCTATAATGAGTTTATTCTTGCTGACTATGAGACTTGGCAGCAAAGCTGTCATCTTTCCAAAACTGGAACTGGGACAGAGAAAGAAGAATCCTTCAGGTAGAAAAGTTTTTAGGCAGGATCAGGAAGACCATAATGGCTAGGCCAGCTTGGATGCACCAAGAAGTTCAGTTGTGAAACAAAAAGGTACTAAACTTTCAAAGGTAACAAACAAGCTCTCCCAAGACAAGCAAAATGAATGATGCCATCTTTCCTCGTGGATTTGTGTGCTAAGTTTCACACTCTGGCAGCAAAAATACCATTTACCAGAGTTACTGATGTCAGTTCCCCTTCAAATCCACTCTGCTCTCTCACTTTGGTACCCACTAGACCTATTCCTTGGCCATGACAGCAACAGCTTCAGCATACCCTACGCTTCTTCCCAGCCCCTCATCACCTTCCCTTCTTACCCCACACTTCCTTTTTCTCTTTGCAAGCTTGCACGAGGTTGCATTGCTGTAGGCATTTTGAATCTACGCAGCTATGCTAACTGGCTAAACAATGTGTGTTTGTTGAGTGGTGATGTGGGAGACCAAACACAATGAACACCCTACTTGGCTATTTTTCCACTGAGGATACAACAGCCACGGTCTCTCGCTTCTACAAATCCACTGATTTGCATTAAACTTGTAGATGTGTCATTATCTTTCAGATCTTCAACCTTTTGTCTGAAGAGGTTAAAACTTGCAATCAGTTTCTAGAGATGTTGCTGGGTGGAAGTGAATGCAGAGAATGGAGGAACTTCCCTGGCAGATAGCAAACTTTCCTTCAGAAAATAAGCTAAAACAGTAATAACTGGAACATGCCTGTGCTATTAAACTTACCCCTGACCAACCGGTGATGTAGCTTTCTGAGATGGGAACACAGTCCGTCACGAGAGTAAGGTCCTTGAGTACAGCATATGCTAGGGCCTCTCATCTTCTATTCCTGCAGTTGTCTTCATAGTTCTTTAAAGTTCTCCAGATAACCTATAGAAATGGAGTAGAAAAGAATGTTTTAAGTACAACCATACCTGAAATCAGGGTTTGGAAGAAAAAGCAAATAGGATCACGGCAGTAATAGCCACCTCTGCATTAATCAGCAGGAAATCCTGCTGTCAGGCTTTGACAATTGATTTAATCTGTATTTAAATTTAGCCTGATCAGTTTATTTTTAGCTGCTGCAATTAGCATATCTGTTAAAAACCAGAGAATTAGACTTAGAATTAAATGTGGTTCCTGGAATCAATCAGAACAAGCACAAAAGAAGCATTCCCATGGGTGTTACACCTGCATACAGGCCCAAACCCGAACTACTGGAAGCCTGATGGTTGATATACCCAGGCACTTACATCCAAGGAATTGAGTAGGATTCACATTTGATTTTCAGGTTTTTCTGTAGTTGCAAAGTGAATTGCATAATGTGAGCTACCTTACTCTGGGTGCAAGTAGAACTCATGCAGACTATCACTATCAGTTTGCCTGCATGAAGGTGTTAGACACTGCATGTCAGACTTGCTGCACATGGACCAGGGCAGTGACACAAAGACTTCAGAGCTATGGCAGAAGTATGTTATTCCGACTTCACTCCTGCACTGCCAATCCAGGATTTCCCACAATGCCAGCTTTCCCGCACATGACAGAACAGCTGAGTGCTTTCATCTCAGGCTGCTGGACAGACAGCAGCCTGGCTAGACCTAGTGAGCAGTCTCCCATCCAGGCTGTAACACTTCCCAACAGAAGCAGGAAAAGCACAGGATCCATACTGGTAAAATTTCTGAGTGCAACACGTTCAGTAATACCTAGATGTGGTAGTTAAAAGCACCATACAAGATGCAAATTTCAGCCCTGCAGCCCCTGGCGAAAGGAGAAAAGAGGAGGTCTGGTGGAAGCCATGCAGATTCTCCCTGTTTCCGGGATCCTTAAGCCTTATGTGGCATAAGTAATAAACGAAGATACAAACCAATCTGATTATTTATCAGCTAGGGAAACCACAGCCAGGGAAAGTAACACAGACACCAGATATTTACAGTACTTTCTTGCTCATCTTATTTTTCCTGATATATCCTTCCCAATGCACATCATTCCAAGAGAACAGAATATAAATTAAAGGTCCACACCGATCTTCTGTCCTATGTCAAGCTGAAAGAACAAATTCTTCTCTCAGACGTAAATGGGCAAGCATCTAGATCCCATTTAGACTGGTTAGAACAGTGTTGTGCGTTGCCATGAGAAGAAAGTTCGATATCGTCTTTGAAGATCCAACCAAACCCTTGTGCCTTGAAGAAGCTAATTGCTAGCTTTTTTTCAAGAAATGCAAATCCCATTCCCTGGGCTTTCTGTGAAATAGTTGTATCATGGACATCATTTATGAACTGCCTAAAAAGCACAAAGCCATGTTCACTGACAAAGGTCTACGTATTAATTTTCTAATTTGACATTTTCTAAACAAGTTAATTATGGATTTTGGCTCTTATCATTCTAACTGAACAGCAAAATACGCCAGCTAATTAATTTACAAAGAGTATGTGAGAGCTGGGACTTGGACTTCCTTCCAACTTTCCAAGAGTTTGTTCCAAGCATTAATACTCAGACAAACACAATTTATATATAAACACTGAACCACACTGATAAGCCTCAGGATGGTGATCAAATTTCTGCCTTCAGTTCATCTAAAAAAAAAAATTTATATATATATATGTGTGGAGGGGTTATTCATATTGATTCAACATTGTTATAATCAGTAGCTCTCAACATTAATTCAACAGTTCCACCCAATTTCAAACAAGATAAATATTAAATGCATATTTTCTCTATCTTTTGGGCAAAGCAAAACTGCATATACTCAAAGTTATGCATTGATTTTGCAAGTGTAAATTTTTCTGCATGCAGTAGAAAACACAAGACCTTTATGATGCAAACTGCTGTAAATACATGTAAAAGTACTCTCGGATGTGTAAGTACTTGCATACAGAAAGTCTATAATTAGGATACAGACAGGCTTAATTTGCTTAAACAAAAGAAAATAGGAATTTAGAATTACAGTTCATAATGACTTAAGATTCCTCAAAGTTCTGAGCTTGACCTGGATTTCATTCTGTATCAACAGCCACAAAGGATAAAACTGGTCTACGCTTCATTTTTGATTTGTGAGAGTTTTCTTTTTTAATTAAAAATTTATCCAGACCAAATAGTGGACATTATATCAAAGGGAGAGTTTGCTATTGGAAAAAAATTACATTCAATGATTTGTTGAGTTTCTGACACAAGAACCTGAACAACTATAGTACTTCATTTAGAATGTGTAAAGCACTGAACTAGATGATACTGCATTATAGATGATAATAAAGAGGCTTTTCTAATACAAAGATGTAATTCAGCAATGATTTCAGATCTTCCCCCTTAAAATGCCTCTGGAGATTATGCACACACTTTATACATCTATATACATACACCTCTTTCTAAATAAGTACATAACACCACACTTTGCTAACCCCCCTGCACTCCCATTAGAACATAAAGTGAATAAAAAAGATAACATTGTTAGAATTAAATGTGTAATGTAATATTTCAAAAACTATCTACTTGTTTCAAGGCTAAAAATATCAAGGCAACTAAATTAATTTGAGCTTTAAACTTAAGAAGATTTCATGCCTCTGGTTTGTCTATTCTTTGCTATTTGGTATGGCAAAAGCAATGAGATTAAAGCTTTTGAAAAAGAAAGTGCTAATTTGTTTATACTATATTTTGGCAACAACCCAAGTAAGGCAAAAAAAAAAAAAAGGCGTCTGACAAGGAGCTCCAAATCCAGAAACTGCAAACTAGGTTTCATAATGCATAAATAAAAAAAGAACTCAATTGTTTTCTTAATAGTCAGAAATTCTCTGAGGTTCAGGCTATCCTTGATCTGTTCCCTTGTGATACTTTGCAGAAGAAAGCCCGTCCACAAAAAGTTCCAAATTAATATGAAGCGTTCGCTTCTGTTTGCCAACTGTGAATTATTCATTTGCAATACATCTCACCACAGAGGATTACAAGGTAATTACTGTCCCAGAGGTATTCCTCATACTGTAGCTGGGATGATGTATACTGTACTGGGATGATGTGTTTGGTAGAGGAGATGATGCATCTGTGCCCAGGTATTATTTTTAAAAGCACGCACCTGAACCGCGCTTCAGGTGCATTTCTGTACTGATAGATCACAGATCAGATGACCTCTAAGATTTTGCCATCTTGGACATCTCGGATAGCACTATAATACTGAGTTGAAGTTACCAGAACTAAACAGCACCCAGGCCAGACTTCAAATGGGACAGCAGTTAGTAGAGGGGAAATCCTGAATCTCTAAAGATGAGGTTCACTTCTTTAATCTGTTGACTGCTGGTCAACACTGTTGGTATGCAGACTTACACTTCCCTGGTTAAAAATCACCCTTCCTGCCTAGAAGTATAACAGCATCTTATTCACCCTGAAAGTTCTCAGTAGTTAAGCAGTTTGTCATGAAATGTGTGCAAACAGCTTTGACCTTCAGTTTTCAGAAATGAAAATCCTAATGGCAGAAGGGCAAGTAGTGGCAGATGCATCCGCTAACTTCCTGACCCAGAAATCCAACCGCAAGAAGTTACTTCTCTAACATACTTTTAATCTATGCTTGCAGAATATTGTTCACCAAACTTAACAACAGAGGTACTTCCAAACAGTTTTTGAAAAAGCAATTACCACTTGTTCTGTTTTAAAGGTCCTACTTGAATCATAACTGAGAAAAGAATTAGCACGCTTTCTATCTTGAAACTGCTTTTCATGCTTGCCATGCAGGCCAGACAAAACCACGCTGGGTTCCACCAAATCGCACTAAGAAAGAAAGTCACAAAGAATGTGCGACAGATCCCAAGAAACCCTGTGTTACCCTGTTATGTGCAGAGGCATGGTTTTTCTAAGCAAAACAAAGCCTCCAACAAACCAGAGCACTACTTCTTCCAGACACACACCCCAGAAAGTACAGCTGTTGCTGCTGGTATAGAAGTGAAGTGCATGTGTGCAAGGTACTTTGTGAACTGATAGAATCATAGAATTACAGACTGGTAGGGGTTGGAAGGGACCTCTGGAGATCGAGTCCAACCCCCCTGCCAGAGCAGGATCACCCAGGGCAGGCCATGCAGGAACATATCCAGGTGGGTTTTGAAAGTCTCCAGAGAAATAGACTCCACAACCTCTCTGGGCAGTCTGTTCCAGGCTCCCTCACCCTCACAGGAAAGAAGTTTTTCCTCATGTTGAGGTGGAACCTCCTGTGTCCCAGTTTGTGCCCATTGCCCCTCGTCCTATCACAGGGCACCATGGAAAAGAGACTGGTCCCTTCTACTTGACACCCACCCTTCAGATATTTATAGACATTAATAAGATCCTCTCAGTCATCTTTTCTTCACACTAAACAGCCCCAGGGCTCTCAGCCTTTCCTCATAAGACAGATGTTCCAGTCCCTTAATCACCTTCATAGCCTCTGTTGGATTCTCTCCTGTATTTCTAGAGAGAGGAATTGAATAGAGGAAGACAGGAGCAGCAGGCTTATACAGCTGGTGAAGCAGGACGGGGCATAGTCTGTTTAGCTGTGGCTTTGTCTGGAAAACAAACCTCTTGACGCTATCTTGAAACACTTCCCTTCAGCACTTGGCGATCAGCATATTCCACATTTTCAGAATCACGATCGAAAATAGATAAGCAGTGTAGAACAAGAAGCAGTGCCCCTCACTCCAAGGAATGCAAAAGGTGCCTGACAACTGGTCCTTGTCTGTTACTGTGGTTTAAAGTAGCACAACAAAACTGCATGTTGCCCACGCAGCTGGCTGTCTCCATCCTGCCCACACGGCTCAACCTTCACTGAGAATAAAAGGCAGGCAAAATGCTCTTACTGTCTTTTTGGGTAAGCAAGATTGTGAAGCTCTAACTAAATGCCACAGTGACACATGTTGATTATGATCAGTCATGGACGATTTTTGACTTAAATGGAGAATGACGGTGACAATGGAATGAGAGCAGCAGCATCTGAGGTAGGAAGAAGACTCAGATAACAAAAAGCTACAAAAGTGAGAGCAAGACCGAATCCCTCTTCTATCTTATTCATTGGTTTCAACTCCAACTCTTGCCTAATCTTTTCCCTTCCAATATTAAAAGCCCTCACCAGGTCCTGCAGCAGCAAATACGTGAAGGGCACGATGCCTACTTGCTTAGTCAGCAAGGCTCTAACCGAAAACACAAAGAAAAGCTGATGCTCAAGGTTGCAACAATGAAGGGTAGTTAGGGAGCACTCAGAGGAATTCTCACATACCCAGCCAATTTTTAGTAGTCATATAAACAGAACAGCACTTGGACTTCAGGAATGTCTGCAAAGATGAATCTACTAATACAAAAGAGCTTATAAACTAAGTTAAGAGAAAAGTAAAGGAGAAGGAAGGGCAAAGCAGAAGGACAATATGATTATGTGGTCACTTGGGAAACTAATACATACAAATGGAAGATAATGCAGTAGGTTTGGTTGGGTTTTTTTTAAATGCAACTGTATTAACTTTAATTTTTAGTCTATAAATAGCCAAGGTCAAAAGTCTCCTTTGGGGAAAATGTTCAAGGAGCAATTTCAGCAGGAGAACGTAGGATGCTTGTCCAGCAGCAACAGGCATGGAGAGCCTGTAAAGGAGACACTGAACATGAAAGGGAAAACTGCAGTGAGCTGAACTCTCTGTGAGGAAACCAGGAGGGCATGGGAGCATGTGTTCAAGAAAGGATAAGTAAAAAAAAGAGAGATGATTCAACTGCTAGGCATCTCTAGACTGAAGAAAGCTTTAAAAAGAAAAAGAAAAAAAGCAAATCACAGAACTACGGTTTCCATTTGATTTGAATAAAAACGAGGCAAGGGGCACACTTATGTACCAGGTCATAGGCTTTTTTTCAGATGTGTTGGTTTACTTATGTCCTAGTCAAAATGCAACATAACTGACATGGAAGTTAATACACCTTAGTATTTCAAAAGTAGTTAAACATCTGAAAGGGATATATCTATCAAAAAGCTCAACAGTCCCAAGAAAGCTGCAGGTTGCAAGGATATATAGATATCAAGCCGCAGATGGTATGGCAATAAGGCACAGGGAAAATGTTCTGGCTCACGCAATCCAAAGAGCAAGCAGCTTTGATTTCCTTATAGACACTCTTTTAGATAGTCCTGCTTAAAGATTCTGAGGCTCATTACCCTCATTGCTGACAGCTTCTTTCCCAACAGGAAAACCTAGCCCTCATAGAAAGCATCCATTTCTGTAAAAGAGCGGCAGGCGCTCACCCTCTTCTTATACCAGTGGCCAAACCTATCTGTATTTTACCACTCTGCCATAAGACCAGCACTTTTAAGATTCAGACCGATACAAACCATACAAGAAGTGTGGTGCACATGGGCCAGCAGCAGCTTAGATTGATCCATGACTTGAGTGTCAGGAAGATGGGGCCAGATTCTTCTCAGTAGCGTCTAGTGACAGGTTTAGGGGCAATGGGCATAAAGTGAAAAATAAAAGGTTTAAACACAACATAAGGAAAAACTTCTGTAAACAAGTGAGAACAACAGAGCACTAGAACAGGGTGCCTAGGCTGGTAGTGGAATCTCCATCTCTGGAGACTTTCCTGTGTGTTCCTGTGTGACCTGCCCTAGGTGACCCTGTTCTGGCAGGGAGGTTGGACTAGATGATCTTCAGAGGTCCCTTCCAACCCCTACCATTCTGTGAATCTGTGACTACTGAAGCACAAACGAGGAAGTGCTCCAGAGATGGTACATTTCTAAACAAAGAGAATGAAATAGCAGTCACATACTATGTGTAACTAGAGAAGCTTGCTCTATCACAAAGACTCCCACTTCCTCTCACAAAGACCAGAGAATGGTAAGCTGAAGAGAAAAAAGTAAATGCTGATAAATCAGTGTGGGAAAGTCTGATAAGCTCCAGGCTAATCCTCCTGTTGAATCAGCAAGAAAATATAAAGTCAAGAGACCAAGAATCTGCCAAAGGCCACTGTCATACATTAGCATCCACAACTGATGGTCTGTCCATCCACTCCCAACAAGACGGAGACTTGTTCTATGCACATGAAGACAACAGGACTGTACTTCCACCTGACGAAACACAGGAGCCTCTCAAGGACTTTCTGAACACCTATCTACCCACTCATCCACCCCATCTATCTGCTCGCGAATTAATATAATCTTCCTTCCTCCCCTTAACACTCAGGGAGCAGCTGGGATTGGTCAAGTTTATCATCTCTCATTAGGTGACCTATCGACCATTCCTTAAGCCACAAATACCCCTGGATTTATGAGGTTGTAATGAGTGAAGGTGTCTGTGCGTTGCAGTCCATCACGGAGATGGGGAAAGAAAAATGATGGAAGTTGGTGAAAAGGCATTCTGACATTTTAGATCACAGTTTGGAGACAATGACCGAGAATGCAAACACTTACTTTGTTTTCCTGTCAGCCCGAGGCTTTCAGTGAACATTGACTGGTGTTTGCTTCAGTTTTGACAAAAATCAAAAGACTATATTAAGCAGACCCAAAACTTAACGTGTCCACTGAATTCTGTATAGAGAAAGTTTATGCAAAATTAAATCCATTTAAATATATTATAATGAGGATACTATTGGATCAGCAGCTCAGTTAAAAATGGTACACTGCCAGGGACCCTCTAGGCTGTAACGATACATGGGAAACTGCCTCTTGGTGTTTCAGAGAGGCAGAGATCAATGCTGCAATCTGCTGTCACTGTGTGGCAGGCACCTCAGCAAACAAAATTACAGCTCAAAAACAGACGCTGCCGAACACAACACAACACAAGGATCAAGAAGGACATCGAACTATTGGAGCGGGTCCAGGAGAGCGGCCACGAAGATGACCAGCGGGATGGAGCACCTTGCCTGTGTGGACAGGCTGCAAGAGCTGGAGCTGTTCAGCCTAGAGAAGGGAAACCTTATAGCAGCCTTCCAGTACTTGAAGGGGGTCTGCAGGAAAGCTGGGGAGGGGCTTTTTACAACAGTTTTTAGTGTTAGTATGAGGGGAAATGGCTTTAAGCTAGAAGAGGGTAGATTTAGATCAGATATTAGAAGGAAATTCTTTACCGTGAGGGTGGTGAGACACTGGAACAGGTTGCTCAGGGAAGTTGTGGATGCCCCTTCCCTGGAAGTGTTGAAAGGCAGTTTGGATGAGGCCTTGAGCAACTCAATCTATTGGGAGGTGTCCCTGCCGATGGCAGAGGGGTTGGAACTAGACGATCTTTAAGGTCCCTTGCAACCCAAACCATTCTGATTCTGTGAATGTCTCACTCTCCAGGCCAAATAATGAAAGCTCTTCTGTTTAAGTGAGAGTCCAGCACGCACTCAAAGCATTGCTTTTCTTTCTCCCCTCTGGTTTTATGTCATTTTCATGCTGCTATTATTCTTATTTCTATTACAGCAGTGTCCAGGGTCTACAGTACTTACACCATGTAAACACGTAACAGGACACAGTTGAGTTCTCCGCCAAAATAAATAGCACATAAAATGGAAGAGGTGTAAACTTACGCTTGGCACATGCTGAGAATGGAGATGCAAATAGTTTAAATGACTTGTCCAAGGTCAGAGATGAAGTCTGATGGCAAAATTAATATATACACTTTCCTTGGGATTACTCCAGTTCAGGGAGGGAATTCATATTTTTTCCCATGGGCGGTGGGTAGGGTAACTACTGTACTGAGAGATCAGATCAGGGTAATAGACCACATTTTTCTTCTACACTGAACAGCATACACAAAATCTCTCATCTGGAAAGCTAAATTTAAGGTCATGGACTTCAGCCAGCTTAAAGTTAAACACTTAATTAAGACCTTGGCTGGAGAGAGGTTCAGTTAAGCTTGCAAAGTGGTGCACAGCCATCCCCTGATTTCAGACCACCTGTACTTCTGGAACAACAAGCCTGTTCTCAGATCTAAAAGAGAGTTGCGTGCAGATGTAGCAACAGGAATTACATTCATGTGTCAGGAAGGTATAATTTGCTACTCTTAGGAATCGCTGGAGTTCTTCCAGATTTTCATCTGCATAATAAAATGAAAATTGCTGTTCAGTTTCACTCCTTGATGTCTTGCTGATTTTTCCCTCCCACTGAATAGCTAAATTATTTTCCAGTTATATTATATTCACTTCCCTGAACTTTAATTTTTTTAATATATTTTCTGCCCCTTGCTTCGCTTGCCCATGTAAAATTAAA
This sequence comes from Baryphthengus martii, assembly GCA_013396935.1. Taxonomy (NCBI): domain Eukaryota; kingdom Metazoa; phylum Chordata; class Aves; order Coraciiformes; family Momotidae; genus Baryphthengus; species Baryphthengus martii. The sequence goes on from VWZK01012351.1 coordinate 47,799, forward strand.
CTTGTTCAGCCTCACAAGCATTAACCACTTTTCCTGATTCACCTGCCTCTGGGAATTTCCTTTTTTTTTTTCTCTTGCAGAACAGTAGCAAAGATATTTAGCAAAATCTGAAAGTTTCTCAACTAGATATTCTTTCTACATAACTATTGCCAGCTATCCCAGTTTTGAGGCCACATGACAACACCCTTCATAAGCCAATGTGAAAAAAATTTCTACTAGGCATTCTGAAAGCATTCAATCTCCCATCTCCACTCTCCTGGGAAGCTGATAGGCATAATAGAGATGTTGGTGCAATGGCATACCTATGGAGATTATAAAGGCTATCCAAATACAAAGGATAACTTAAATACAAAATTATAGTGATGAGCAGCACATGACAAGACTCAGAGTACACCACAATCCCCTCAGCACCTTCAGAGCCCACCCTCTGAGGCCAAAGGACATTCCTCACCCAGTTCTCACCTGTGCAGGCACAGGTTACACCGCCTGAATGACAACTCAGTCCTGAGTAGGGAGCTTTTTCTCATCTATGGCATAACTGGTGACTGAGAGGTTTGTTGCACACAAATAGTCCTCCACATCTTTTGAACCTCTCTCATTCTTCTTAGATTTTCTTCTGATTTCCTGTGAGTGCAAGCTGCAAGCACCGTAAGTGACTTTTCATTGAATACATTAGTAGAGAACTCACCTTTTACCCCTAGCACCCACTGGAATTTGTATTATCTCACTAGTAACCCATTTCTTCTTCTATTCTTTAGAGCACTTCAAACAACAAACATTTTTGTATTTCTTTAATGAAACAAAAGTATTTCCCCTAACAGTTCTGTCACTGCAGTTTCTGCTTTCGCATCCAATATTTTTAGCCCTGCTGACGTGCAATTTTAAAATGACTGGCACAATGCTTTTAAATTATAAACATCCTCTAAACAGATTATTTGCTGCCAAAGCACTTTATTAAACCTATCAAGTCATCCCTTGGATTACTAATTCAATGCTTATTTTGAAGGACAAGGTTACGAGGGTACATACAGCTCTTGCAGCATTTACTGTTTTAAAAAATACATTATAAACTCAGGTAGCATCACAGCCATTTGAGAGGAATTCATAATATAAGAAAGGCAAAACCCACTAAAATTAAAACACGATCACATGAAGGATGGCTTGTCTTTTTTTACCTGGAACACAGGTAGTAGTCAATATGATATTTATATGTGAAAATAACATTCCTGATCTGTTTCCATAAGAATCGATAATATTTACCTTTTCACATGCAGTTAATATATGCGTTGCCTACAGAATTTTCTCTAGATAACCCACAGAAGGACAGACGTGTATTAGCAGCCACCCAAGGGTTTTGCACAAAATGATCTTCATAAGGCAGGCTACAACCTTCACGTACAAGCGCACCTTTAAAATTTCTAGGTATAGTTTGATGGATCTTGAGCCACACGTGTCACTCCAAGTAGAATATGCCAAAACCTCTCAGTCCTATTCGGGATTATAGAAGTAAAAGAGAAATAGCTCCTTTGGATGATAAACTGCCTTCTTTCTTCCTTCCTTACAGATGCAAGATCAGCCCATCAGCATCCTGGTATCAGGTATCACAGGACACAGGTTTAGCTATAACCTCTCTCCTTGGCTGTTCCCTCCTGAAAACTGACCTTCAACCATCTGACATGCTGCACTTTGCACGGACAGTTTGTGGCCAAGAGAGGCTCTGTGGTTTAGGTTGTGCCAGCCCTCCTCAGATGTTCTGAGAGGAACAAGGCTTTTCAGATTGTGTGCCAACAGAGCAGCCAAACCCAGAGCTTAAGCTAGACTGCTGAGCTGCTTCCTACACCAACAAGCCCATAAATTAGATCCCTTGTGGAAAAGGCCATGATGAATCTCAGGAGGGGTTTCAGATGGTATGAAAACTGATGATAGCTGCCCAGGACAGAAGGGGACAAACACTCCCATCTCACTTACCCTTATCTGCACCCAGCCAAACATCCCACTTAAAATCCACATTGCAATATTTCTGTTGCAAAGACCAACTGTTTTATTATCTTGTCTTCCTCAGGTTTTTTTCACACCAATTTAAATATGAAACACAATGAAACATCTTTCTGGCTTATTATACTCAGGTAAGAACTGAATTTCTTGAAATAAGAGTAAACCTCAAGAGCTTTGAAGTAATTCCAGAAGAACTATTCTGACCAGAATAATGAGGGTAGAAGTTAAGTACAGTGGCATACAGGACAAGAAATATTTTCTTCTTCCTAAAATCAGATTTTTAGTGGAACTTGTCTGCTCTCTGTATAAGCCTAATTCTTCTACTTTCTCCTGTGAGAAACATCTACTCTGTCACAGAGTCAAGAAAATCACAGATATAGTAACTGCATATAAAACTTGTAACAAATACACACATCTCTCTTTCTGATACCATAATGTGATTATGTCAAATAATATCCCTGTAATTATAATTTAATCATCTTATAATAATTTCTTACAGATTTCACCTTGAATCACTGTTTTAGCACTTGATGAAAAAAACAAATGTGTCAACCGTAAAAAGGAAATTTGGATTGAAACCATATATAGGAATATAATTACACAGCAATCAAAGTAAAATTGCATGATGATTACTAGAAAATTTAAAGCAACTGACATAGTATATTCATTTTTCTCTTTTAACCTGGTATGTTAGGTGATTTTTATTCTTTGATTTTAACAATGCCATCATCTTAAACTTAAAAAAAAATTTAAAACTCAATTTTACATAGAATCTTATTTTTAAAATACGTTCTTGGAGATAATTTTCTTGGGTTGCATACCTCACATAAAGGAATGATTGAGTCACATCACTAACACCTTATAATTTTACTGACTCAAACATGACTGGTCACTCAGTGGAAACCATGAGCCTTTCTCTAGGATATCATTTATATTTCAAGACACAAGATTAATTCAAATCTCTCGCGAAAGCAATTCACAACTGCACATTTTACAAAACTTTTTAGTGTGAACCATCCTTTGCATCAGGTGCCAGTTCTACACTTAAAAAGTGCTTAAGTCTCTGAAAGAACCAGAAGACCAAATCAGTCTCACCTTCTGAAGACCTTCATTGCTAATACAGTGAAATAAGTATGCTAGATATGCTTTCACCAGTGTGATAATTTTCCTTTTTTCTTCTATTATTTCTTCTTTTTTCTTTTTAACAGAGAACTTTTGTACTCAGCTGAAATAGTTTTGTCATTCTTACTGCCTCTAGCTGTCCTCTAACTCTGTCTTAGCAGCCCACCAGTATGTATATCACGTTAAAAATGTAATAGCTGCAGTTGAAAGGGGATAAATTTTATAATATCTCTGATTTGCACAAAGGACCAAATACCTAAGGGGATAAGTTTTCTAATATCTATGATTCGCACAAAGGACCAAATACCTAACCTTAGGCTGTAAGTCGGAGGTGTTTTGTTTTGTTGTTTTGGGGGTTTTTTTTTGCAGCTAAGCCTTTTTGTATTTACAGTGTAAAAGGAAATTGGTATTTGTTCACATAACAATTAGATTAAGCTCCTAGATGCTGTTCATCTGTGCACACAAATCTGGCAACAGGAATGAATATGTAAACTTTAATTATGCACATTTTTTAAAAGACTACCCCATAACATCTCAACCACTTTCCTTACTGTCTTTAACCAAGTGCCCTGTTCAGTACTTAAACACAGGGCATGTAGCTATCAACAATGTAGAACTGAGAAAGCAGGAGAAAAGGATAAGAGCTATTGCACAGGAAATGAATTTAATAGATTTATGACAACAGCAACCAATTACGAATTAAAGTGTAAGCAGTGAATGGTAAGTCCTTGAAACAATCTATCATACAGGTATGGCCCAACAGGTAAATTAAGGTGCAGACAGAGATTTACTAAATGTCTGCTTACACTTAACAGAAAATAGTATTTATTGTAAAAATACTTCATTATGTACTGTGCCTCAACTATTCCTTTCCTTGTCTAGACTTGGGTGTTGCAAATACCATGACTGTCATTTAAGAAGCTGTACTTACTACTTTAAAGAGCTTTTCTTCTAGACCCCTGATTTCCAGAAGTATTGACAGAAAGAAGCCTTAATTTGATTGCAGTCTCTCCTTTGCTTGGGTTCCCACCTCTTCCTATCATGGCATTGCGAGGGTAAAAGATAAAGGCTTGTGGGCACTCAAACTACAGGAACAGAAAGTAGGAAGGAGTGAATCTTGTCATCTATGATGGGTTAATGTGCATGCACCTGGAGAGAAATAATATTCCAAGCTCTGATCGGCTCAGAAGCAGATATCTAAGACAAGCTGCCAACCACCTAGCAACAGTTTTCAGGCTAGTGTCAGGGCCATTACAGCTAACTCAGGGGAAAGACTAACCTGGAAAACATTTGGAAAAGCTCAGGCTGTTTCCCCAGTGCATCTGTTTTTTTACTTTGAAACGCAGAAAATGCAAGGAAACCTTGAAAACACAGAACACAAGCAAAACAGTGACATCCCTCTGATTTTGTAAAAGACCTACAACAAGAGCTCTCACCAGTGATCCAAATCATTTCCATGTGCATGATCTCTGAAGCCAGTGATGATAATTTACTGGCCGTGATGTTATCTATTCCAGTGCTCAAATAAAGCTAAGTTTGGAAAGGGAAGATCACACTCTGAAGCTCTACCTCTTTCTAGTCATGGTCTGAAAAAGTACCATACAGAAAGAATAAAACCACAGAATACAGTCCAGTCTCCTTAAGGAAACTCTGCTTTCAAGATCTGGGGGAGAAAGAACCAGAGTAGTGCCTCGTTAAGTAAAGTAAAAGCAAAACGGAGGCAGAAATCCTATTCCAGATGGCAGAGGTTTCCCAAAAAATAATTACTTTCAGCATTATTCACATAGTGATTTGAACTGTCGGCATCAGAATAACATATCTAATGACTGGATTTCACATTCTGCTTTCCCTGCTCTACGGTTTGCTTTTATTTTGGCACGCAACAGCCTCTGTTTAACATCATTTCAAATGGTATACAGTACTGCGTATCAGCGCTGCGACACCAGACAGGAGCAGAGGCAGCTGAAACCTGAAAAGCAAACCTGGTAGCAGCCACCGTTTTCACTGCTGTGAAAAAGAGCAAGATTCAGAGCTGTGCTGGTCTCTGCAGGACAGGCTGCCACTTCTCCCGGGTGGCACTGCCTCTGATCCCCTGACGGACAAGAGGTTATTTATTTCATATGCATCTTTGAAAGGAAGTAGCAGCTGTTAAATCCGTAGGAGAACACATCATAAGGCCTGAGACCCAAGTACAAAAGGAAATATGAGAATGAGAATATATCAGAATAAAAAAAAAACCAAATTCATGTATCTTTTAAAAGAGTTTACTGTATATAGCAACCAGATTTACTGCAGTTAAATACTGGGTGTGCTTACAGGTTTTCTTTGTTATTTAATTTCCTACAGCAACAAGACCTTAGTATTGTACTTCTGCTGCTAGTTGTGACAGATTATGGTGTTTGAGAGGTACTTTTGGAAATGCAGTCTCAGTATAAAAATCAGTGTTTTAAGGCTCTCGTCTACGTAGGGATCTCATGTGTCAAGGGTCCTGGAAAGTCTGGACCAATTCAGGCAGACAAGAGTTAACAGAAGGATGCCTGATGATTTAAAGGGGATCTGAATCAACTTGCACTGCCTGATGAAACAACAGTGCCTCTGAGGGCAAAAGAGACAGAAAGTATAATACCTTGAATTTAGATGGTTGGGTCCACAGAGATATAAGAGTGCAGGAGAGGAAGGTCTTCAGTTATTTACTTTTTCACTATATGTAAATCCTGTCATTCCCTTTTCTCCTCAAAGGGTATATCCATAATTTAGATTTCTAAAGCCCAAACTTAAAATCTATAAAATGTATATTTAAATAGTGCAAATAAATTATGCAGAGGCTAAGGATGAAGAGGTGTAAGTCGACAAGGAACCTCAGTGATACTGTTATCTTGGCATTAATAAATCTTGGATTAGGAAAAGTGAAAATTTCACCTGCTGCCCAAAAGTCAAACCTGTCATCACTGCTTACTCTATTTCCATTTGACTGAGTGCTGCTACAAAGGTAGTTAGGACTTGATGTTGTTCTTTGCTCTCGCTAGCCATAAAATCTCCCATTGGTTTTACATTCCTCTCTCTTTATCTTAATTTTATCCCAATAAATAATAATTCATATCTTCTGTAAATATGTGCCAACATGGAAATCTAGAAATGAAGGCAGACAGTGGTCCCTGTATCACACCTTGGCTGCCCTGGCAAAGGGGTAGAAGATGTCTCTAAAGGGTTGGAAGAAGTTTAACTCTTCTTTCACTTAAGGCAACATCCAAAGAGCAGGAGGCTGCAGCTACTAAGGAGAAAAAGGAAATATCCTTTGCAAACTTATTCCTGCTTTCTTGAGAATCAATGATTTATTCAACCTTCCATCCATTAACTGTCCCTTTTCTGTACTTCTGACCACACAAAAAGAATAATTCGTAGTCATGTAAGGCAAATAAACGTTAGAGCAAGCTCACAATTGGTGTCCATAACAAAAACTTTTCCATAACTTTCCTACAGTCCTCCGATTAAGTAGTTGCTACAGTTTAACATTTCCTTGAACACAGTAAAAAAGAAATAGGAAGCTACACATAAATGGGTCAAGGCCATCACTGAAGGGTGGGAAGGCTATCTAAACAGTAACATCAATTATCGCAGGCACAGATCTGTTCTACCCTGGACAGACTGTTACAGGTATCCATCCTAGCTAGACTTAAATCCAACTAAAGCTAAAACCAAGAGCAGAAGAGATGCCACATTGCAGCGGACAGGTCATCCTGCCCTCCCAGCACTGTCTGTCTGTGGTAGCAGGGGAAACTGGTCAGGGGATGCCTGTGCATGTCCACTCTCTGCTGTTGGATCCTCTCACATTCCCTCAGCATCCACATTTGTTACCACTGGGATGAAGGAGGACACATCCCTTCCTGTTCCTTTCACTGCCTCAAGCAATGGTTTTAAGAACTAGCTCTAGCGCTGAAGTTTTACATTTGCTGCGTTCATCATCTCCTAGAGTTTGTAAATCGCAACCCCACCTCTTCTCAGCCTCATGCTGTTTAAAACAGGCGTGTCAAACCAACCTTCCCTAGGGCATCCTCACAACCCTAACAACAGTTTGGTTGCCTTTTCTTACACCTTCTCTTCGCTGTGTCCTGCCTGAGATGTGGACACCAGAATGGCACCGAAGTCATGTACCCACCACAGGTCTGTACAGGAGCGCAACAGTTTCCTCTGTCTTTTCCCCCTACCTCTTCTGCCGAGCAGACACTGCATAAGATACCACAATATCACCCATTTCAATGGACCATGAATCTCAACAACTTTATGCAACTATTCCATATCCTTTCTTCTGCTTCCTAATTCCCTTTTCTGCCCAAAGCACAAGTAAAACGCTAGCTTTTACAGCAGATCATAATACTTTTAAGCCAAGGATAACACATGCAGAAAATGTGTGAATCTTTTTTACCGGATTAGGACTATTTCCATGTTTATCACTAAATTTTTCCCCACAAATGGCTGTTTAACTGTAGCTTCTTTATGATCCAGCTCCAGTGCTGTCAAAACAGAGCTGCATGAGCAGACCTTAATGCAATTTCCAATTCAGGGTCTAAAGGAAGAACAGATCATTAGTTTTCATAAAAGCAAGTAAAGATTCAAACACCCAGAAGGGAAATACTTAAGTGCATTCTCAATATTAGGCACATTATTTAAATACTAAATAGAATAAAGGCTTGAATGAGCCACACTGGCCACAGTGTCATTATCAATACCCATGCCCATCAATTATATCTTCACCTCATATTATAGAAGTAGTATAACCCAAAAGTAAAACGTAATATCTTTTGAAAGTGATCACACAAAATTATTATTTTTGGATACCCAGCCCACTTTGGTTTTCAAGTCTTATTTTCAGCGCTTTACCTATGTCTATCTAAATCTCAATCTATGCTTTAAAGGAAGAAAAACCAAAAAGTCAAATGCCACAGGTTAATACATCACAGTCATCTACAATCATCAATGAACTGCAAGCAATTAATAAAGAGCAAACAAAATCCAAGAGGAAACAACAAAAATTTTGTCAACAAGAAAACCTGAAATTTGATTCATTATTAGGAAGATAGGTTGCAATGAAATATGAAAGGAATACATTGCCATAAAGATAAGCTGTGAGATATCTCCATGGCAGGATGCAAAGAAATATCACAATATGTCACAGCCTTCACTTAAAAAAAATAAAAAAAAATAAAAAAGCCCCAATATAACCTTCTTAATCGTCTAGATCCTCATTGGTCAACCTTCAACTAGAGGAGGCTCCATAACCAAAGAAAGGTTTTCACTTTCCTACAGTCAAAAGAAACATTTTATTTCTCAGTTACAGCTTATCTGAACTCTGCAGGAATGACTATTGATGCAGTGATGATCCAATAACAGAAACTAAGATTCAACTATCAGTATCTCCTTCCTGTGTGTCATGTGCCATCGCTTTCAGGAAGAAGAAACAGGCTGTATTTTTCCAATACAATTACAGTAAGAATTGTTCATGCTTCAGTCATGATCCTACTGATCATATTTTCTGAAACAATGTGCATGCCCAAGGACTAAAAAGTTAACAAAGGTCTACCTATCAGCATCTGATTACTGTTAGATGTTTTGGGAGGTTTTTTTGGTGGGTTCTGTTGGTTTCGTTTGTTGGTGGTTGTTTGGGGTTGGATTTTTTTTTTCCTTCTTTCTCTCTAGGTTCTTAATCAATATTAAAAACATTTTAGTAACTACTAAATCAAGGAATCTCACAATTCTGCATTTGATGAATGAATAAATCTTTGTACAGGCAGAGACTAATAAGGTCAGGTTTTAATAATCCTTTTCATTACTCTATAAAAAAGCCCTTCCGATAAAGGCTTCCAGCACTGTGTGAGAGCGGTTCATTCTCTCTCCTGCACACATCAAACACATCATTTCTTGTACTTTTACAGACTGGAGCTCCAGAAGGATGTTCTTTCTCTCTCTGTGAATAAGACAACACTGGCATAATTATTTTTACCTGACATGCTGAAATCTGGACAGCAACACGTCAGACATGAATACTGAGTTCGACCACAAATGAGCGCTTCTTGCAAGCAGAGAGACACCTTTGAAACTGGCAAACAAGTTGCAGTCCTTTGGTACTTGGTAGGTTTATACTACCTACAAATATATTCTAGTCACAATTAGTCATGTCTCTTTCCCATTCTGCCTGAAACATCTGTCTTTTCACACTAAGTTATGGTTTTAATAAACATAGAGAAAGATTTTACATTTCTGCCTGGATACTCAGCAAGAATATTTAGCTGACAAGAGCTACAGAAGTCACAGCTCATTGGTGTTCCAATATTTCTCTGTAATACATGAATATATTTACAACATTTTTCTTTCTGTGCTTTTCAGTTTTGATAATGCTTGTCTATCTCAGAAAATTTAAACAAAAAATGTAAATATTTCAGACCTTTAAGATTTGTGACAGCAGTTACCACGTACTTAACATCTGGTTTTGAGCTAATTAAGGAACCACACATAGCATATCTATTAATGCAATTTATACACCTTAACGAAAACTGACAAAAAAAATTACAGTATTTTGAACTCACAACCTTATATACCCCTAACAAGCTGCATTAAAGCCAATGTTTCCATAGTAATTAATACAGCTACTAAAATTTCTTCCTCATACATTTAACTTACACCGCAAATGCCCTCTCTTCTTCATCACTGAGAAAATGCTGACAACTTGATTCTGTTTTTTTAATTAGCAGTTTCAGTTGTCAAAGGCAGTGGAAAGTATCTTAATTTTTTTAACAGGTTAATTTTAGAGGTGCTATTAAGTAAGCTTTTGAAACCTTCAGTCCCTCTATTACAATAATCATATTTTTCAGGATTCTCTCATAATAGCATGCCAGAATTCTCTCACTTGTCTGAGACATCTGCTATTTACAGGAGAAAAAAAATCCTTCCCTAATGAAGCCTAAAAAGAAGCTTTTCTGCATATGCAAGATAGAATTCATCTAGACATACGAAGAAAGGTATTGCTTCCATCCCTAAACAGTAATGATTCATACAACAGAAATTCTCCAGAATTACTAGCATAATAGTTTTTCCCAAAATAATTATAGAACTGATTCACTCTTGCATTACTTTAGTCTTAAAATATACTGAAATCAACTGACTTCAAAACTAGAATTATGCAGCAATGAATCAGTTTTTACATATATTTAAACCAAACTATTTCTAGATATGTGTCCTTTTAATATTAAACACCCTCCGCAATGTATATGTTTCTGCACCTGAATATCAAACCATTCATGTGTAGGGTAACTAACCCGTAGGGATTCCCTTATCCACTTCTTCCAGTTTGTGCAAGACAGAAATGATGAGATATTTTTAAATGATATAAAACCATGAAAAGCAATGAAGGTCTCCATTTTCTAATCTTCCCTTACAACGGCCTGCAAGTTCTTCTTTGAGGAATCCCTTTCCTTGAGGATCCCTTACCTGGCCAAATATTGCAGGGTGCTCCAATTATAGGCTCTCTTCACTATCTTTCCATTTCTTGAGTACAGATGGATTTCCAAACCAGAGGGGTCCTTATCAGATATATTTTGCAAACTATGGAAGTCTTTATGTTCTTTATACCTGGAGTACTCAAAGGTTCAAGGAGCAAGACAGTGCCTTCTACTATTAAGAAGAGCCATGCTATAGAGAGGCAACTGGATTGAAGTTATGCGTCATTAAATAAGACGGGAAGAAAACATCAGACACAAAACTACCAGACTCTAGCGCTACGACTGATTTTTCAGGGATAAAAATAAATAAAAATAACAGAAATTAACCCTAAAATAATAGCAATATAATAATAAGATAAACATAAGTAAAGGTAAGTTTTACATAAGTAAAAATAATTATTTGTTTTTAAAGTAGTATTTTTCACTATCAGAAAACAAAAGTAGAAGAGAGAGAAGAGCTCTATTACTGCCTCTTTCAAACCACATTTTTTTAAAAGTACATGATCACCACTAGAAAACTGAGTATTTAGCAAATTCAAATGCATGACTGAAGTGAAGGAGTTAGGCATCCAGCATCATGAAATGTCAAAGATAGATCACTCAAGCGTGACAATGCCTATTTCAAAAAAGACTGCATTAAAGATATACATCTGCTGACACAGAAAGTTAACACATGGGAGAGATGAAGATAAGCAATAGTTACAATCTTTTGATGTTTTGTGAAGGACAGTAGTAAAGCAGTAAGCTCGAATTTCTCCCGAACTGGTTTTGAGTAGGCTTACCAAGAGTAGCAGTTGCACAGTTTTAGAAATCAAAAATTATATATTTTTTTTCTTAATTTTAAAAATCCACACTGTTGAAAATGTTACTACCTATAGACTGCTCACTCAAGCCACACCTGATTCCACAGATAAATTCACTGATATGTTTCAGTATGAAAACTGAAATTAAAATTGCACTTTATTCATCAAGATATAGGAACATAGAGATCCATTTTCTAAGCTGTGTATTTGCTTGTTTAAGCAGGACTCCAGTTCCACCCAGAAAATCTTTGCATTTACTCAGTTTCAGGTTTTGACCTTAATAATTCTAAAATGTGTACGCTCACCTTGTGAGTTTCTCCTGCTTAAAGAATTCAGCCTTCAGACATGTTAAGCTTGGATCATGAGTATCACAGATGTCCTTACAGTTATTTCTGAACTCCTTACAGTGCAGCACTGTTAGCACGTGGTCTGTCCTTCTGAATGATACCACAGATACCTGCAGAAACCCTTTCAACTTGTAGCTGCCACATACTAAGAGATTTATGACGAGACAAAATTTATGAGGATAAATTTAAATAAGAGAAAATCCTGTTGGACCAGGGATTTTCCACCTTATATTCATCCATTATTCCTTTCAATGTTCCAAGGAAACAATATCCAATATTTGTTTTCTGGTATTTTTGTTTTTTTCAACTCTTTCTTTTAATTGCATCCTAGCAGATGCAGCACAGCAGAATCTATATTAAAAGTATCAACCCTTCACTGCATCTCTGGACTAAGCGAGCAGATCCAAACTTTATGCAAATCACATAACCACCACTTGAAGATTTTTTTGCCAATGGGTATCTTAAATCGACATGGATATTGGATTAAGTGCTAGAGAAGACAGGACAAATCTGTTTTCTGTACAATCACAAAGAGCATGACTGAGACTTAGCAGCTTCTATCTGAGTCGCTGCACCACACTGAAAATGTGCAGTATGGGCATCCTGTGATAATAGCTGTGATAACAGAGATTCTCTTCCTATCTGCCTTCTCAGGCACTTGTTATTGTCACTTACTTGTCTAAGCAGCAGTCATCAAGGACGTACATGCCTTGAATTTAGACCAGACAAAACAACCAGTCAAAAATCTAGTGAGTGTTAAATGACACATAGATAAAGGATTTGTGCTTGTGGTCAGACTAGTGATGGTAGCTGGAAGCAGTTATCAATTAAAACCAACACCCAACACTAACTTCCCCCTCTCCCTACAACTGCACAATAATACAGGCACTGAAGCAATTTAGGAGTTCTATCTAACTTGCCTCAAATGCATCTATAAATTTCACTAGGTCATCAGGCTCCAATTTCCATGGTCCTCAATTATCTGTGAACAGCTGCTTGATGTTTCAAGGCCTCCAATGACTTGTTGGTGATGAAGAGCACCAAGTGAGAAACTGCAGCTCCTGATGATGGGGCAGCCACGTCTAGAAGTAAGCGACACCTGGTTTTGCCCACACTAAGACGACAGGTTGGGGGAGGAATTGGGGATCTGAATAATCTTTTAAGTGTGCAGGTTTGCCAAATTGCACTCTGCTTCATTACTACTATTGCCCCGCTCTATGAAGTTTGGTCCCTAGGACACTGATAAATCCAAAATACACTCTGAAATCTATAAAACCCACAAAGATAACTTCACAGAAATCTGGAGGTAGGATTTTTCTTCATTGTGATTCAAGTTAATGTACCACGCTAAGATGTTACTACATAGAGCAGAGAGCATATGATTTATTCCTAGGAAAATGTTAGAACTTTAAATTTCAGAAGTTCAGAATGAGTTTACTGCTGAATACAGGATATGCGGTGCATAATAAAAATGTAGAAGTGAACACCACAGGGTATAGAAAACCCAGAGTACACTCAATTTTTTTTTTTTTAAGTAGTAGATGTAGTTTTTGTTTGCTATGCACAATGACAGTGTGAAATGTCAAATAAAACAGTACCCTAAGGAACATAGTATTGATCAAGTCTGAGACTTTAAAAGTAACAATTTCTGTTGCTGAGCAGATCTGCCTGATTTACAAGCAAACTGAATGAAAAAAAAAAAAAAACAAAACACGTTAACTATTTAATGGAATTTGAAAATAAAAGCATCATCAGCTGCTAAGTCAAATCAACATGAGTTAATGGCATTCAAGCACAGATTTGCTTTCAGTTTTCTGAAGGACTGTGTTCAATCCCAGCCACTGATGAAGAACTCTGGGTTATCTAAGTACACACACCAAATTCAATGCCTACAGATTCAGAAAAAAAATGGGACCTAGCCTGACTAAACTGAAATCTATATAAATGCAGAGGGTTACAGGAGCAGGTCCTCTTGGAAGACATTTCTGGGCACACGAAGAAGAAGGTACTGAAAACAACCAGCACAGATTTAACAAGGCTAAGTTATGCCTGACCAACCTGGCCACCTTCTAGGTGAAAAGGAATGTATCCGGGGAAAAGGAGAAGAGCAACAAAGATAATTTACCTCAACTTTTTCAAAGCTTTTGACACTCTCTCTCAAAACAAAATGTGGATTTTACAGTCTATATACGTAGACAACGACATGGATGGAAAATGGTAGAGTGGGCAGGCTCAGAGCGCAGAAACTCATGAGTCATACTCTACCTGGCGTAGACACTTCCACCACAGCAACACTACTCTTTGCGATAACAATGGATATGTTCACCTTCTGTAGGAGCACCTGTACTTTTGGGGTTCAGATGACTTTTGTCATTGGGAAAACGTTTGGTTTCACAGGTACTGCTATAGCATCGCAGCTGGCAAATGTTGCCTGAGTAACTGTGACCTCTGTACTGAAAGGCACGTATAACTGTGCTCGTACAAGGAAGCATCTGACTGCTATGCGCGTACATATTACCATTAAAATGCCATTACTTTAATAGTTGCAATGTGACAACAGCCATAAGGATTAGCAGGAGAAACCCTGCAATCATTTTCTTGTAGCTTATTTAAAATATTTTATTGTTAATAAGGTTGGAGGATAGAGCCTCCTACTAAATTAGCTAAAGAGTTTATGAGCCTTTGCAAGCTGTATACGCATTAGTCTCTGGGTTGTTAACTCAGGATAGTGTTTTAAGCTTATTGAATCTACACCACAATAAAGATCTGTCTTTTAAAATAAAAGTTACACTCAATATATTCCAAAATAACCTCAAATTCTATCAATCTTAAATTAATAAGGTTATTGTAACTAGTTTATTTTATATTAATTTGCCCAATTCTCAAAAAAAACAAAAACAAACAGAACAAAAAAAACCCCACCACACTGTTTTCTGAGCTAAATCTAAAACCACGCTGTTTTATGAGCTAAGCCTAAAATTTCTAACCTGATCATACATTTAACAACACAAAAAGACAGCCTTTTAGTCAGAGATCTGTAACAAGTCCATCCTTGATGGTGTTTACGGTCCACATGCAATCTGCCAGAAGGGACACTGAACAGACATCTACTTTCTACAAAAGTACCAGCCACTCTGACAACAGCAGAAGCCTCTCCCCCCAAAAAAAAATGTATTACTTGAAATATGTTCCATACACAGCATCAGGCTGTAACACCTTGATTTATATAGTTATTTATGTGCCTCTATGGGCACAGGAGCATGAAGAAGAGGTGGCATTTGCAGGTTTTCACCTGAAGACGTGACTATTCCAACTCATTTAAGTTATATATTTGTTAAAGTGGTTTCTCAATCTGCATATGCATAGGAGCTCTTCAGTTCTCTGAATACTCTCAGAAGTTTTTGAGGGTTTTTTTGAGTTTTCTGATGTATCTGAACAGACATGGTCTTCCATTCAGAAGTGAAGACAACTAGACATCTCTGCCAACGCGTTCGGGGCAAGCACCAGTTCTGAAAGCTGTTACTATCCAAGTGTCTGTCTACAGAAGGACAAGTGAAATAATTTTAGTCAGTTAGCATTAATTTGCCTGTTACATTTGCAGAGCTGTTTGTTCAGGATAAACACTTGACAATGTTGAACACCACCATACACGTGTTCTTTTTTATTGAGATTGTCCAATGCTTTTTGCCTTTTTGGGGTTTTGTTTGGGTTTTGATTTTGCATAATATCAGTTCAGTGGGAACAATCAAGTTATTAGTGCAGGCCAGCTCAGCAGCTTCACAGATCCCCCAAACCCTGAGAGCACCACAGTGCAAGGAATGGTCTGTCTTTCCTCCAATTTCTTACCTTCACATTTATTTTTTTTTTTCTATTTGTCTAAAGCAGGTTGCATTTTCCAGCTGTTCTCAATAAAACTCTCCCTCCTCACTGCACTGGTCCACGATATCTCTTCTTCTGTGCAAATTTTCATATCTCGCTCTTCTCATTAATTTATTTGAGTACCAATTTGCAGTAAGAAATTACTCAAAAGCTATGTTATCACATGTCATTCCTACCATTTGAGTTAGTACAAATTTTCTATTATTGAATTAAATTTCCAGCCAAAAATAATCCCTTATTCTTTGTATCTAGAGAGAATACTGGGGATCACTATATACTCAGATGCATTAAGAAGAGTATGACCAGCAGGTCAAGTGAAGTTCTCCTCTACTCTGCACTGGTGAGGTCACATCTGGAGTAGTGTCCAGTTCCGGGCTCCCTGGTTCAACAGAGACAAGGAACTACCAGATAGAGTCCAACAGAGGCTATGAGGATGATTAGAGGGACTGGAACATCTCTCTTAGGAGGAAAGGCTTAGAGAACTGTGCTTGTTTAGCGAAGACTGAGAGGGGATCTTATCAATGGTTACAAATATGTGAAGGGTGAGTGTCAAGTAGAAGGGACCAGTCTCTTTTCAGTGGTGCCCTGGGATAGGACAAAGGGCAACAGAAACAAACTGGAACACAGGAAGTCCCACTTCAACCCAAGATAAAAATTTTACTGTGAGGATGATGAAGCCCTGGAACAGGCTGCCCAGAGACACTGTGGAATCTCCTTCTCTAGAGACTTGCAAAACCCGCCTGTACACAACCCTGTGCAACATGCTCTAGCAGAAGAGTTGGACTAGGGTGATCCCCAGAGGTCCCTTCCAAATCCAGCCATTCTGTGATTCTGTGATCATGGAAGCACTTCACTCATACCCAGCAAGTCTAACAGGTCTACACAAAATGCTACAGAGTATTTATTGCTGACAGCAGCTCACACACTTTCACAAGTACTGAAGACACAACTCCACGAACTCACCTCTCTTCATCGCACTTAGCCTGTATTACTAGAGTCTGGCCTCACTGATACTACAGTACTAATTCCTAGAAAGTGTCAGTATCAAAAAAAAACAAAAACAAAACATCAACCAAACCACAACAAAACCCAAACACATTTTAACAAGTCTGGCAAAACCAAAAAGCTGACTGAAGTTTTCTGCTAGATTCAGAGGGCTTTCGGATCAAGACCTCGGAAAAGAAAGAGATTTTCAGCTTTGCACTGCACACACTCCCTAGGATACAAAAAACATTTTTAGTGAAAAATGGAATGTTTATAATCACCACCAGTCAAAAAAAAGGAGAAAAAAAAAATGCTAGTCATACATGAAGTCTCTCCAGTGTCACATCACTACCAGAAGTCCCACAGAGATACAGTGATTTCAACCAATACAGAAAAATACTTCTAAAGGAAAGTAAATTTTAAATGCGTCTAAATATTTCTAATGACATTAAATGTGTTATATTTGAGGAGTAACTCTATTTTCCAGTCCTTTAGGAAAATTGAGATGCCTGGAAAGCTGGATATAAAATAACCCAGCTATTACTCAGCCAGAATTTCCAGGAAAGAAGGTATTAACTCATTTCAGGCGTGGCAAAGCTGGAGCACCAAGAGCTGCTGACAAAGTACCAAGGAGCCTCCATTCTCCTGAACTGGAACCAACTGAAAAGAGACCAAGTGTAGTAATTACAACCTACAAGAAAAAAAAAGGGTATTTTCTGTTTTTCCTTTTAGCCCTGAAGAATGGCCTTAAGGGGGCTGCCACTTATACCAGCTTTTAGCTGATAGTACAGAACCATGCTGTCTTTGTTCTGGAAGCCAAAAAAAAAGATTTTCTTCTGTGTTTCCCTGACATCCAGGAATTAGATTAAATGACACATTGAAACAAAGGTTAGTCTGGCTTTATTACTGCTCTGGGTATATGTGTGTATCTACACACACACGAGAGCAAATTAAAGTAAAATTGCCTCAGGCATTTTTGGTTTCAAGATCTTAAAATAACCAACTTCTGAGTCTTTTTCTACGAGTCTTATCGTTACATTAAAACTACATTGTTCCCAGAATATTCTCCTATCATTCAATAGCACTGCATTTACAACTGCCTCTCTCTCCCTTTCTGTTTCTTTATGCCTGTGGTTGCCTGTCTGCTTCTCTGGAGCCTGCAATATCCCTCCAAGGAGCAAAGCAAGAGAGTTCTGTATTGCTCAGGAAAAGGAATCCACCTCCTGACTGCCAGCTGTGAGACAGGAGTAGTCTGCACTGAACCTCACACCATGCAAGATACTTTACTTGCAAATTCCTCCGAGCAATAAAAAGAGGCAGTAATTCACAAAGAAAATATTCACATTAAAGTGACAGCTAAAAGCACCCTATATAGACAGCTCTCTAACAATGCAGAAAACAGCAAAGCTAAAGAAGAATTAGAGTGGAGAATAAAATGGCTGTGGAATGTTGGTGTTACCTGACTACACGACGTTCTCAAACGCAACACTAAAATCAGGTTTATTTTCCTCGGAAGGATGTCTTCTCTCTCTTGTTTTTATGTCACCAAGGTTTTTGTAACTACAGATTTTGTAGTAATTATTTTCAATCTTATTCCTTTTCTTTAAGACATCGTAAGTTCTCTCCAATTCCACAAGCCTCATCCTTGGGCTGCTCACCTAAACCCTGCCTTCCAGAGGCTAAGTGCCTTGGTGGTCACCAGAGTTTTATCACTGAAGTGCTGTTTATTGTACATATCAGGTCCTATTTCTGTCTTTCATTTGTTAGGCCTCTGCAGAGGGCTGCTTATGGTCTAGTTTCTTACCTTCTCAGGAGCCATCTAAGGTTACACAGTCTCACAAATAATTTAAGAAAATCAAAACTTGCTTCCAACAAGCAGAGGATGCAGAACTATCTGTGGTTCTGTCAAGGTGAAAAAGATGGTCAAGACATCTCATGAAGTAAAATTATTATTAAGAGAGATAATGCCTGATAATGAGCAGATATTTTAAAAACAAAGCCATTTTTGAAATTCAGAAACTTATAAACATTTTTTTTTTTTCTGTGAGAGATTTTAATAAAATATTATGTTTAGAGATTTATAACAGGGTCTGTTATAAATCTGTTGATTCCAGCTTTGGAGGAGGGCTAAGGTGGGGCAGGGGATGAAAGAAGCAGGTATAGGATATTAACTCCACTATTGGAATTAATGTTTTTCTTGGCATAACCTGAAAGCCCTACACCAGCATTCAACCAGAAAAGGTGCTAAATATAATCCACCTGATAAAAGACTGGCTACACGTAAAATTAAATTAGACAGGCAGCTTGATTGTTTTCACAAAAAATATGAACTGGTGCACCTGTATTACCCAGAATTGCCTAATTGGTTATGTTGATGAGATCTCAACCTCACAAAGCAGCAATAACCTCAATTCCACATGAAAAACATGTCAACAGTCCTTACTGCATTTTTACCAGATACCAATTTCAGCCATTTGTCATTATTTGGGAAACCTGACTACATAAAACAACTGATTTCTAGTCGACTTAATTAAATGTCTCTATTACCAAATCCTTCTGCGAATATGCTATTCATTACCCATAAAGACTATATCAGATTATGGACATTGGATAATCAATAAATCTTTGTACATACTCCTTCCAAACAGGATGGTTTTTAGACAACAGTTTGGTCAACATAAGCTTTTCTTCTAGATGGAAGGAACAGCATTTCTTTGGAAACACAAGAGACAGAGTTGTTTAAAACACTGGTATTAAACCAGAGCACCTGAGCAATGACCTGATTCCAGAAGAACATCCCAATACGGGGAAGTGAAGCATATCCTCAAATAGCCAAAGACATACACATACATCTGTGCATATATTTACATATTTGCATATCTATTGAGGGAGACAGAATATATTTTCTGGGCTACCTACACGAAGACTCATGTATTTTTGATCTATTGCCCGGTGTCTTTTTGCTTCTCTTAATAAATATCCGTGAAAAGGTGACCTGTAAGACTCAGGGAGCCACAAGGTTGGGGCTCTCAAATACGGAACGTTGAGGAGCTTGGGGCATCATTTATCCAACAGCAGCTGGAAAGCAGAGCCCCAGCTCTTGCAGAGGCAGAGTCTGTTCATCCTGAAAGTCCATACGCACCTCGCTCAAGTTCAGGGAAGATTAAAAATACCCAAATCTAATACACAGGCTTCAAATTCAGTAAGGTAGGAAGCCCTACTGGGACAGAATCCCCAGCTTAATGATATCATTTATCAGTCTTTACTGTAATCCCTCCAAAACAAGAAGCTTCTCTACATCTTTTTGTTCAGCTTTTTTAAAAAAGAATAATCTCTAAAGTATCGTCATTAGAAAATTATCCTGCATTTGTGAGAGAATTCCTGTTATACTGATTCATGTCACATCCTTAAAGCTTTTACAATCAACAGAGACAAGAAGAAGAAAAAAAAATAATTCTCAATATGAGAATTTTCAGCTTTGTTTGTAGGACTTGTATTTGTAAAAGACCTAAAGATGTTGAGATGTCTAGTTGCCTAAGGGCAATTCTAGTTACCAAAGAAACCCCAAAATATATTTATCAAATACTGAAAACTCTTTATAGGAAATATAATGCAGTAAATGTCAAAATGCAGTGAGTTTAATTCCCTTTTATTTTCTGAAGAGAGCTGAACTTAGATTCTCTACAGAGCCATACTTCCTTCTTAGCACATGTTTCCAAGACATTGCATGTGGATCAGAACAATAAATCTGTAAAAATTGATACAATAAATCTGTATAAATAAATCTGTAAATAAAAAAATGATAAATCAAACTTTTGGGCACCATTTTATCAAAATATTTCTTCTGTTCTATAGGGAGCCAAGTGTCCAATTACAAGTCTCCAGTAGGATGCTGCAAAGAGACGAGCAAGGTCCGAGTTCTCCTGAGTGTTGAATATTCATAGAAGGGGCCCACAATGATATATTTGGATAAATGATATCTAGGCATCCCTCTTATCCCTAAGATAAATCACACTTTAAACTGATGTCAGTACAAGTATACTGGGCATAATTCAAACATGAAGAGTTGTCCATGAATAAGTTAAAGAGCACATGAGCATAAGTGATCAGATAATAGAATTCCTGGGCATTAATAACACTTTTGGCTAAGTGGGAGGAACAACCATGGTCTATCCAGCACAGCTCAGCACACATGGTGGATGGTTTTTATTGGCCTGGTGCACGTTTATCGCTTCATTGTATACAATTCCACATGACTGGGATGCATCATTTAGCAATTCCTTTTAGACATTGTTCTATAGTCTTCTGACTGTCTGTCTAGTGCTCTTCCAAAGCAGCCTTAACTTTAAAATCTATTTTTGCAGCTGAAAGATCTAAATATGATGCTGACTGTTTGTCAGCAAATTAAGTGACAATAACAAGAACGGAGCTTGCGCTGCTATTTGGCAATCCAAAATTTCACTATAGATTAGAGGAGTGCTCTCTCTGACACCTATCACTTTTAATTCACTAGTCACAATAACATTCACGATATACCAAATGTTTCTACTGTCCTATTATAGAAAGTAAACTGCAGGAAACCAAATTAGACTTTCTTAGCAGGTTCCCCGCCCCCGGCCCTTATCTGAGAAGCGGCAACTGGTGATGTGTGCAGTATTAATTATCTGCAAATACAAAGCTAAAAAGGTTAATTTAAATCCTTTATTATTCTAATACATCAAATACCACATTATTTCCCCATCTGGCAATAGATATTCTTCTAATATTTCAAATACCACACACTTCTCCATCTGCCAATGGGCCATGCAGGTGCTCCTACACAGAGCAAGGCACCAGATCAGATTATTAAGAACAAAAACCCGCAGTTAGTTTCACTGGCACCTGAAGTGCCTTCCTTTTCTTTTGAGGTTCTTGTATTCTGCCTTGTACCATCCCATTATCCCTCATTGATATGAACAGGGTTTAGCATAGAAACAGGAGACAACAGGCTTGCTAATAACTGTAGAAAATGTTTGCAGTCATGGAAGGAAAAAAAAAAAAAAATCTTACGTAGAGATTTCCGCTTCCTGTAACAGCTGCATAAACTACAAGCAACTACATCTTACAGTGCATGCAGTGCCATAACTCATAATGTATTTATTTTAATGCAGTAATTTGGAGGTGATCTTGGGTTCCTCACCTCTATATATCTGCTTTTTGCTGTAGTGAGATACCTCCACTCTATAAAAGATGAAGTGAACTGAAGTATCAATGGTTGTCTCAGTTGCAGCAATTACTATAGGAGGCAACGATGGAAAATGGAGCGATTTCAGGCAGTGTCACTGCATAGAGGTGCTAGAGAAGAATACAAGTTAGTGGGAGAGATTACATTTCCCTAGAGATTTGAGTATGAGGGAGCTAACAACTCCCCTCCCGTGAAGGAGTTCCACCTGGCAGTAGCACCCAGAGCACTCTTACACAGTCTGTGAGCACCCCTAGGAAGAGCCCTGGGAATCTGGCACATCTAAGCTTCAAACCAATCTCACCTGGCTGCATGTAGAAGGACTAAATAGTGGCTCTGTTTTTTAAAAACCTTGGCCCAAGTACTGCCAGGATTATCTTCTATCAATAATTAATGTAATTAATGAGCAGCATGCATGCCTATACTGAATGTCTGTAGAAAATATTAGTATTGTATTAAGGTGGGTTTTTTTTATTTTGCACTTCAAAAAAAACAAAACATAACCTTGGGGTGGAAAAGAGACCCTGCTGTTATAATTTATTCATTATCTGCCTTTAAAAAATATGAGAGTATTTACAACTCCAAGAATGTGAGACAAACAATTAAGGAGGTGCTGCTGTTTGCTATCGCTTAGGGGTGATAGAGCACACAGTGCATGACGTGAGTGATTACTGGACCCTAGTGAAAGTTTCTGTGCTGGCATACAAAGGTCTCTGTCTTGATTTGAAGCAACCATCCAAAGATAAAACTGTAAGAATTACCTGCCAAATCTAGCACAGCCCTAAGCTTAATTGAGCAATACTTACCAAAGCATACCAAAACGGTCCAGCCCACATTTAAGAGGGTTACACATAAAAAGCAAAGACATTAAGCCCTTTTCTTTACATGAAAATTATATTAGAGACAATATAAATACTGCAGCTGTTGTGTCTGTAACATAGGAACTCTCTACATCTAGACACAAGAGAAATTTATTTTTGCCTTTCAAATTTCTCTCAGCTCTTAGTTCTAATCCGATTGCTCTTTGGCTCTATTCCTCTGCTAACTCAAGTCACGAGAGAATAAATATTCCAAATCCCTCCTATTCTAATTAAAGAGGGCTTGTCTCATATTGCTATGAGGATACCTTCTGCCCCCTCCCAGGAAGCTTGATGGTCTCTATTTTGAGAAATCATCAAACTCAAACAGGACAAATGAGATTCTGAGTCTTTGCTCCTCTCTTTTTCTCTACAGTAATTAAAACTGGCAGACAGAAAGAGTGCTCAGGTTGACTTTCTTTAATTAGGGTCAGCTAATTAAACCCTGATATTTTGAAAGTGCTTATCAATTTCATATCAGAGGAGGAAATTTTTTGGAATATCTTCAGGACTCCAGGCTTCAAGATAGGATGATTAAGAATTCTACATATTTAGGACAAGGAACACGTCTCTAGCTTCGAACTCATCTAGCTATTTTGAAACTGCCAGTCTGTGTCTAGTCATAATTTGCAATGACTAAAAGAAAGGAAAGCTCGCAGGATGTTCAAATCTCCCCCTTAGTAAGGATGTGCAGTTGCAATGCCCAAATCCTACCAAATCTCCCGTACAGATCCTTCCTTCTTCTATGCTCCCAGATTCCGTCTCCAGCAGCTCTTCATGGTGACAAACAACGCCCCAGAAGAACTCTTTACAGATCAGAATCAAGCCTGATTTATGAATTGTGAGAGTAAATTTACATTCCAAAAATTGCACAAAAGCATTTTTCATCTATGACCAGAACTATGCTATTTACTCAAAACATGGAGGGCAGGCCGTTTCCCCAGCAGACATGGGCACACGGCTCCACTCAAGTTAATGGAGCTGGACTGATTGACACTGGTGGAGAAGCTAGCTCAGGATTTGGCTGTTTTAATGCTAAACAGATTTCATTTGAACTCTAATTTCAACACACTGCACCTCCTCTCAGGCCCTCATTTGATATCCTGCATGGCCAATTTGTACTAAACATAAAATATGCACGTTTGCTGTGGTCTATGGGACTAAATCTATATTCAACCTACTCATGCATGCTAAAGTCAGGTTCCCCTGTACACTCCAGAGTCATAAGAATATGCTATAATAGGCATACTTGTGCATTTGGGAATGCACCTGAAAATTTATAAAAATATTTTCAACTGCTTACTGAGTCTTTAATTGCAGGCGCTGATGTGTTTACTCCCCATGCAATTGCACAACAATTAAAAGATCTATTTGCATGCCTACAAATTCTGAAATTTAGCACATTCTTATTTCAGTAAGAACTCAAGTCCCACCTGAGCAGAGTGGGAAAACTTCTTGCCTAAAGCTTTTTTTTTTTTTCTTTTCCCCCTAAAATGAGGAAAATTGGAAGTAAATGAAAATCAAAGCTCCTGAGCTACACCTTTCCTTTCCGTCATACCAGCAGAGCACACTCTAAGCCCTGGGAATTACATTTCTATCTGAGGCAGAGACAACGGCAAATGAAAGAGCCTAGTGCCAAGCAGCACCGCCACCTCGCTGAGAGCTGCGGCGTCCTGCCTGGTGGGTTATCTGGCTGGTTTCAAGGCAAAGGTGAGCAGCCCGCTCCTCCTATTTGCAATTTGCTGTGTTTTGGTTATACCACATTAAAAACAAGGAGGATTATGCACTGACATCAGAAACAAAGTGCACTGCTGCACCTAGTCTGTGTAGGCAACAGAGCAGAGTTCAAAATTTTAAATTCAGGAAATGATTATTTTGCACCAAATTTGCTTCCTTGCCAATTCCTTCTCAACAGTAGCCATAAAAATTCTGTCTGAAGAAAATATAATTCACAGGTCAGACTGAAAAATCCCAAACTTTATACTCTCAGAAATCTGAACCTTATCCCAAGCATCCAGTATTCACAGAAGAAGCCCGGGGGAATCTGTTCCCTTTTCCACAGTAACCTGACCATCACCTGGAATTGTTACTAGCCCTCAGGTTCTTGCTTACTATAATCAGGATAATGAACTTCTGAAAAATGAGGATGCTTCCTCTTTTAACTCTAAAGGACTTGGTAAAATCTTTTAATTGGCCCTGTTAGCTGCATACTTCTGCCAGGAAGGTCTATCAGCTCTCCAACCCCGGGCAACTGAGCGATTCTGGGGTTTAGCACATCCCCAATAAAACAGATACCCCTCCAAATCACATTGCTCAACCTGGATGCCTAGGGAACAGGATAAGTCTAACACTGGCCAAAGACCCAGACTTTACAATTGACTTCCTCAGGAGAGCCATTTTAAGGGGCAGTCTTAGGCTCCTCCACAATTTCAGTTTCCTTTTTCAAATCTCATGTGGTATTAGTTTGCATCTGACACTTTTGGAAAGCGGAAATCGTACTGCTTCTGGCTCAGTTTCTTGCAGTAAACATACAGGTGAGATTCGACAGAGGGTATTCTCTTTATCTTGGCAATAGCTGGAAACTGCTCAATGACTGCAATGTTAAGAATGGCAAAATAAGGCAGCTGAGACTCAAGAAGGGCAAATTCAAGAGAGGAAGGCCTGAGCCTGAGGGGAAATCTACAAAGGTGGAAAGGCACGTCGAAAAACGTCCCTGCCAGCTCTTGCTGGCTGAGAGCTCAGCAGCAGCTGTGGAGCCAGAGGAACGCTGCAGTTCCAAACTGCACCAAGCTTAACCTGATAGAGTCAGAGGGTCCAGGTGCCAAACTGGACATGTAGTTCAGGATTAAATGAAGAGTGGCACCAGCAATCTCACTGGTGCAAAGGAGCACCAGAAAACACTATTTACCTTATTTAAAAAAAAAAAAAAAAAACAAAAAAAAAAAAAAACAAACTAACTATCATTAGGATATGGGAGCTTTTGCAACTTTTTTGCTTTTTGCAAAAATGCCCTATACAGTCTCACCACATGATGTGAGGTTTTTTTCCTTCCAAGAGAAAAAAACAAACAACATTGCCATAGAGTGAGATACACGCTCAGCCTTTAAGCTATACAATATATACATCTGTCACGATATCTTATACAATAACTAGCCTAGAGCAATTATTTCAACCTCCTGTTATGGACTTAAACTTATCAGATACTTTGCACTGTGAAATACCAGAACGTCTCAGCAAGTCAATGATATTAAGACAAATTGCTAGTCCTATATTCCACTCTATATTCGAGCCATAGCCGACATAATTTTCATTATTAAGCAGTCTGGCTAGCAAGAGCCCTCCAATCTTGTCACTATGATCTATATTTATTTTTTAAAAACAGATGTTCTATGATTAATTTCTGTCTCCTAAAATAGCATGATGGTGAAATCTGTGATGTAATTTCTCTGCAGTTACAGCTCTGACTATAGCCTAGAGTTCGAAATACTCTTTGTCAACTATCACAGGTTCTACTGAGCATAGATCTTTTGCTGCCACAGGTTTTATGTGAAGTAGAATATTAAGTACTAGAGGTAGATTACCTTGGCAAATGGTAATACTATTAGGCAATCACACATTCACACCATTCACACACAGCCTGGAACACAAAAATGGAGCTGATGAAACCAGCAGCTTAACAGAGAGAAAGAGCTTGAACACCTCACCATCATCAATTTTTTTCTAGAGAGAGCTCTGAGACAGCAAGCAAAGAAAATATATCATCCACCAGCTAACAACAAAGAAAGCAGGTTGGATTTAAATCGAGTTCAAAACCAGTGCAGGCTAACAACACACCACCTCTGTGCAACAAGAGATTACTCTGGGTCTGATCCAGGCTATGGCAGAGGACCATGCTCACAGCAGTTCTCAGTGATTTTTCCCTCAGTCAGTAACGAGCTCTCCTTTTTCTCAAGGCTTCAGACCTTAACTGAAAAGTTAAAATGCTGTAAAGATTTTTTTTTAGCTGTCTACAATTCATAAAATACCTTGCATAAAACATTATTCATGTTCAAATGACTGAGACAGTGATGGATGTTAAGGGTCTAGCATTCAGAAGAATGGTAACATCTAGTGTTCAAATGGAGAATCTCTTTTTGTAGGCATCCAGAATGGACTCTGCATTTTTCTAGTTACAGTATGATCATTAACTGATGCACATGTGTCTCCATCTAAATGCAGATTCAAATCAACGAGGAGTATGACGTCAGAGCATCCTTCCTCATCCATATTTTTGTCTGCAGGCAGATCGTCTCTTATGGCTCTCAGCTCTTCCTAACCAAGAAGCCAGACTGTCTTTACAAATCATACTACTAATATCACAAACAAATCTATAACCAAAGAAACAGTAGCACTTATTTTTAAGTGCAACCAATAAGTGTGTAAGTATAAAATGCATGATCATCAAATATTTTTGGGTGCATGCAAACTTGGTAGATTTATTTCCAGTTAAGTCCACGCCTCAAAAATTTTGCAGAAGCCAAAACATTTCAGCAGTTAAAAAAACACAAACAAAAAAAAACAAACAAACACCAAAAAAAACCCCAAACCACAACAACAACAAGAAGTGGAAACTTTAAGCAATGTTTTGCTACAATAAAGACTTGGGGGATTTTTACTAAAGCAGCACACCTACTTTTTCTTCTCAAAACCAAAATATTTCGCAACAAATTTGACCATTTTCGGTGCGGGTTAATACATCTCTAACCAAAAAATATCAAAATCCTTCTGGTTTTGTAAGCCTATATCATTTCTGATACAGGCTCCAAACTTTTGGTTCCACTGAAGTAATTAACAATGGCAAAGTTTTATTTGCAGCTGATAAATGCAAGATGACAAAGACCATCTTCCTTTTTTGGCTTCACAGATAAAAACACTGTGTTGAGCATTAGAACATAACCATAGAACCATGAAGCCAAAAAAGTCAAACTATGCTTTTTTAAGAAGACAGGCCCAGATATACAAACCAGAAGTGGATTGATACGGAGAAAGGGCAAAATTAGTACGTAGAAGAGGAGAATAACAGGCAAGAGTGAGGAGTATTATACAGATAATTGTAAAATGTCATGTCAAAGAGGGTCACGCACATTCACAACATGAAGAACATGTCAAAGGCTCTACAGAAGCTCCTACAAATGATATAGTCACAGTACAGGGTGAGGAAATACTATCTTTAAAAAAAAAAAATATAGGAAATATTTAAGCCAAGGAGAAATCACACAGCATCTTCTGCAGCATTTAAAATGGTCATTTTTAGCCCATAAGAAAATTAGGTTTCAATGTAAACTGGATCTTAATGGAGCTCTCTCCCTAATAGAAACAAATTGTGTTCTTCACATATCACATTATCTCCCCTATTTCTGGTATATATTAAGGAAGAAATAAATGACACCTGAAAAAATTTCTCCTCATTGACTCTGGAGTGTATTAAGAAAAGTGTCGAGCAGGTCTAGGAAGGTTCTCCTCCCCCTCTACTCTGCCCTGGTGAGGCCACATCTGGAGTACTGTGCCCAGTTCTGGGATCCCCAGTTCAAGAGGGACAAGGAAATACTAGAAAGACTCCAACAGAGGCTACAAGGATGATTAAGGGACTGGAACATCTCTCCTATGAGGAAAGGCTGGGAATGCTGGGGCTGTTTAGTTTGGAGAAGAGAAGACTGAAGGGGGATCTTATGAATGTTCACAAATATCTGAAGAGTGGGTGTCAAGTAGAAGAGGCCAGTCTCTTTTCAGTGGTGCCCTGTGACAAGATAAGGGGCAATGGGCACAAATTGGAACATGGGAAGTTCCACCTCAACATGAGGAAAGACTTCTTTGCTGTGAGGGTGACAGAGCCTGGAACAGGCTGCCCAGAGAGGTTGTGGAGTCTCCTTCTCTGGCGACTTTCAAAACTCGCCTGGATGTGCTCCTGTGTGGCCTGCCCTGGGTGATCTTGCTTTGTCATGAGGGTTGGACTAGATGATCTCCAGAGGCCCCTTCCAGCCCCTACCATTCTACGACTGGGACACGAGCCTAATTTGTCTAGCCTTTGTACAAATGTCTGCAGGGTCAGCTAAACCCTGCTCATGCAGACTGAAAGGAAATTGAGAGGGCAAGGAACAGAACTACCAATTTTGGGTACTTTCAAGTTTCCTTTTTTTCAAACAAAGACAGAAACATGTTTCTTTAGTAAATTTTCATTTTGTGTGTTGTTCAACAAAGAGTCCTTCAAAATGGAAAATAACTCCATGCTGTCTACATGGAAAGGTTTATAGTGGATTAAAGAAGTCTGTAAGTCATCAACATGCTTTTTCACAGTTTTTTTCTTATTTTTTCTTTCAACATGTTGCATTTTGCATGCAACTTTTTAACATGAGTTCACACTACATCAATGTAAACAGGTCAGAAATCAGTACAATGCAGATACGTTAATATCACCAGCTACTGATTTCTAATTTAAGAAAGTTAAAATTCAAAAAGTTTCCTCTGGATCTGTAGTAAATTTTAGGCCTTCATAGTTAAGAGTTGTGAATCTCACTCTTACTCACAAACACTGTTTAATCCTAAAAATCTTTTTTTTTTTTTTCATGAAACGCACCTACGCCGGTGACAGTCAACACCACAAACTTTTGTTTCTGTTTAAAGCAGGAGATGCACTAGCACCCATAACGCAAATTTCTTCATTCTGCATGGGCAACATATAGCTTCTCTGTTCTTCAGAAACACATCCTGAAGGGGTATTAGCTTCTATACCCAAATGTCTGGTCTCTACTGAGTTCAGGACTAGCACCATGACCTCATTTTATTTGTGAGGCTGATAGTTGACTTCTCTTTACTGAAACCATGAACCCACCTTACTGCTATCCATACTAAACCGGCCTGGATTTAAACTCCTAGAGGGATGATGGCTATTTCTTAATCCTGCTAACAATTTTCTGCACTGTGCATGGCTGCTTCTTTCCCTTCATGACTGAGATATAGCTTGTTGTACGTTTGGGATAGATCTACCATTGTCTTAGAACCACAAAGACTGCAATAGTTACATGAGCAGAAGAGGTGTGATTAACTAAAGAAGTGCCTCTACCTCTACATGCTCATTTTCAGGATGGTTTCATGGAATTTATGGACACGAAAAAAAGCTATTTCTGGTCATCTATTCAGTGCTGGTTGTCTTGGAAAAAAAAAGTCTGCCAGAGGATACCATAGTCAGTTTTAACAACCTGGTAAGTGGAGCGATATTAGAAGGGTAAGAAGAGTAGGCCTACATATTTTTCCCTCTTACAGAGATATGTACTACAGCCCAAATGGAACATGACAAATGTAATGATTTTCAGAGAAATCAGATATACAAAACCAACAGAGATCTCATGGCCAAGTGAGGAATGCAATGTAAAATCCTCAATGTGACAGTAACATTCATATTTTTCAATCATGCTACAAATTGCGTCACGTTATGGCATGAGATGTTCCAGGGACACCAAGAGATTTGGTTCTGCATTTCTAGAATTCTCCCACTTGTCTCCTCTTTCTTGCATTTTACTTTTCTATGTGAAAAAATGTGTTCATTTAGGTTTCTTAAACTAACTCTCACTTTGATGCCTAGTGCAAAGAGAACAAACAAGCCAAAATAACATCTCCAAAACCACTGGCCACGAAATTACGACTTAGCAAAAATAAGGCAGATATTTTTGAGATGTGCTCTTGGTACACAACCCTTCAGGAAAGATTCATTTTCTCAGCATTTCTCCTTTGAAAAAATACAGTCTAGCACCATTGCCAGAAGGTCAACCTAATCAGGCTATTTGAACTGGTAGATGGGAATAACAAACTCCAAGGGAAAGAAGCCTTCTGCTAGAACTTCCCAACAGCAGCAATGGCTGGTTTACAGTAATCTATCTTGTTTGCCTGCGGACCTTAGACATGTCAGTGTTTCGCAGAGTAAAGCAGCACACCACAACTACAACGGCACATTTGTTCACAGGTGTTACCTCCCGTATACAAAACTGGCTCACAAGCACTTTCAGGACATGGTACCAGGAAACTGAAGCTAGAACAATGACAGCCTAGGCTCAGGTGATGCAATAGCTGTTCAAGAGACCAAAGGACAAAAGAATTAACATTCCAGATCCTTCACTGTAACTACCACTCTTAACACCCGCTAGGCATGTCGTCTTCTAGCTGTATGTCAACAAACTCAAGGCTCAAAAAAGTCACTTCTCAACAGGCTTTGCTCCTCACTTCCTCCAGTATTCAGATCTGGGAAATGAATTGGGGAAAAGGAGTCTCTACAGGAGAAATTTCAAGAACAGCTAAGGCTGTTTTGCTATGCAAAAATATTTGTGCTGCTTTTTAAATAGGAATGAGAGCTTCTCCAGAACTTATTTCAAAAGGTTATGTTCTCTGTCCATAATTGAAACTACATATTTTCATACCCCAAAAAAATTCCATAATAAACTTTAAATGTTATAAAGTGTATGCAAAAGCGATGAGATGAGGGAACAAACAGCTTCCCTGGAGTACCTTAGTAAAGAAATTAAGCATTTCTCATTTTGCTCTATAAACACCTGCTTTAGAAACATGTTTGCATCAGCAAAACAATCAAATACCTTTTTCATTATCCCAGACATCATCTGAGAGTAAACATGGAAGGATGCTAAGTCAATGGGAATTCACCAGTGCCCAATGCCTCACAGCTGAACTACGATGCACTGTGAGGCCTGACCTGAAGCAGTGAAAACCTGCCTGTGTTTTGGATTTTTGCGTAGGCAGGCACACAAACCCACCATGAACGACAGTTATCTCTGTCTTGCTTCCAAGACTAAACTCAGGCTTTTCATGTATAGAAAATAACTGTGTTTCAGCACTGGCTCTTCTGGTGACCTCCATGAGACTTTTAATCAAATCTTCCATATAGCTGAGGCTTCAGAGATTATTTGATTTCTTCTCAGGAAAGAGCGAGACAGCTCTTGTTTCAATTAATATTTCAATCTCACAGAACACAGCATAATCAAAAAATGTGAGAGGCCCTTGCAATTTCAAAAAATTGAACTCAGTAATTAAAATAAAGATTAAAAATATCATGAAATCCTTATGTGGCCATAGCGGTATAAATACACCTCAAGATAACCATAGCAAGACTTCCTCTTTTACTATTAAATTAAGTATCTTGCAGGCTTATCAAATCCAGTCAACATGGACATATTTTGAGCATCACTCCGTCCAGCATTCCTTCCTCTGCTGCTCCTTTTCTCTTGAGCTTGTCATATTGAAACACTAGAGGTCAGCCTCCCAAAGAAAACCAACCACTGCTCTGGTTTAAATCCAGGAGGAATTATGGGACTTGGACTTAACTGTATTCAGAAGGGGCACTGGAGATGCAGCCATTAGCAGAGTGCCAGGCTCAAACCACACAAAACCACACAAGGGCATCAGGCCAGGGGAACAGGTTTGTTCATAAGCCAATTGTAGAATCATAGAATGGCTTGAGTTAGAAGGGACCTTAAAGATCATCTAGTTCGAACCCTCCTGCCATGGGCAGGGACACCTCCCACTAGACCAGGTTCCTCAGAGCCTCATCATCTTCTCAATCTTCTTTGAGGATTTGGCTGATGGGGACTGAACCAGTTAGACAAATATTAATCTGGCAATATATTCCACAGCCACCTGTCTAAAGCCTAGACAGCTGTCAAGCACAGAGATTGAATGAACAAAAAGGTTTGTTGTATTTTTCCCAGGACAGAGAATTCGGGTTCCCCTTATTGTCCATTCTAGATTCACAGGAATTTCCAAAAAGGTAAAGGGTCTACGAGCAAAAGAATTCTTACTTAAAAGTAAGAAAATACTAACCGGTCCATGAGAAGAAAAGCTGAGTTTCTTGCACAAAAAAAAACAGAATAATGCTTTTTTTTTTTTTCTCTTTGCATTTTATAATTATAGCTGTTACCAAAGACAAATCAGGCCTGACTAACCCAATCACCTTCTAGGCAAAAATGAATGGATCTGGAGAAAAGAGAAGAACAACAGATATCTTTTATCTCAACTTTTTCAAAGCTTTTGACATTCTCTCCCAAACCAGACATGTATCCAAATGTGGACATGACAGTCTATATACACAGACAACTACATGGATGGGAAATGGTAGGATGGGCAGGCTCAGAAGGCAGAAACTCACGGGTCATACTCTACCTGGAGGTAGCAAGTAGAGTACTCTTGGGGCCTATTCTGGAATCTGTCCTCCTTCACATCTATGATCTGAAGGAAAGAAGCCATGGAGGACACTCACCAAGACTGCACGTGATAGCAAATTGGTGGCATTGTCAGGGGGAGCAGTTGAAACACTCAAGGGGAGAGTTGCTGTTCAGAGGGAGAGGCTGAAAAAAATGGGCCAACAGGAACTCTGTGAAATTCAACTAGGACCAATGACAAGTCCTGCACCTGCGGAGGAGGAACCCCTCGCAAGGACGCAGCCTGCAGCAATGTGGAAAACGAAGATCAGGTATTGGTAGGCACCAAACTGAATATGAGTTAGCAAGGACCATGATGAAGGCCAAGAGCATCCTGGACTCCATTATCAGCAGCACAGCCAGTGCACCAAGGGCAGGGATTCTCAGCACGTGTTACACCACATCTAGAATATGGCGTGCAATACAACTCAGGCATCAGTTAGTTGGAAGAAGTTCAGTGGAGGGCCACTGTAGTGATTGCTCTCTGGAGCACTTGCCCAACGAGGAGAGGCTGAGGGAGCTGGGCTTGCTCAGCTTGAAGAAGACTTGGTTTTGGGGGAAAATATCAGCAGCTTGCCACCACCGCTGACAGACAATACTGAAAAGAACATAGAGCCAAGCCTTTAACAGCACTGCAGGAGGATGAGGCTCAACAAGCATAAATTGTAACAAGAAGGATGATACTCAGGCAGAACAATTTCTGTATCCTGGGACAGTCAGGC